>APFE031094254.1:58023-89863 GCA_000404065.3 Pinus taeda | reverse complement strand
AATTTATGAAAAGTTACCTTATGCCATATACTTTATAATAAAAAACTTGTCAAAGGCAGAGTTAAACTATACAGTGACCGAGAAGGAACTCCTAGATGTCGTGCATTCCTTAGACAAATTTAGACATTATATCACAGGCTATCCAACCTTTGTGCACATTGATCATGCTGCAATTAGATATCCAATGAACAAACTAGATGTAAATGCTATAATTATTAGATGGTTTCTTTTACTGCAGCAGTTTCATTTGACCATTATTGATAAGATTGGTAAACAAAATGTTGTTGCTGACTTTTTTTCTAGAGCAAATTTGCCTGCAGGTGAAGAAGGAATGGTGGATGACCAAATGTCAGATGAACATCTGTTTGCTATCTCAGTATTATATCCATGGTTTGTTGATATAGCAAACTACTTGGTTTCAACACAGTTCCCACCACACCTGTGCTCAAAAGAAAAGAGCAAGATAGTAAGGAAAAGCACCCCTTTCACCTGGATTGGGGGTAATCTCTTCAAACTCAGCCTAGATCCAATCTTGAGATGATGTGTCAGGGAGGAGGAAGTCTTTGACATCCTCCTGACCTATCATGATAGGCCTTGTGGAGGTCATTTTGCAGCAAAAGGAACTACCTTCAAGAAATTACAAGAAAGATACTATTGGCCCACTCTTCATCAGGATGTGAAGAGATATACCAGCCAATGTGATCGGTGTCAGAGGATGGGGAAACCTACTCCAAAGGATGAGATGCACATGCAACCTCAAGTGACCTTTGAGCCATTTGAGAAGTCGGGCATGGACTTTATGGGTCTTATCAGCCTTCCTTCAAAGCAGAAACAATAAATCATTGTGTGCACTGATTACTTGACAATGTGGGTAGAGACAAAAGTAATCAAAGCAACAACAGAGGAAAAAGTAGCTGAGTTTTTGAGAGAAAACATATTTTACAAGTTTGGGTATCCAAGAGAGTTGGTCACAAATCTAGGCAGTTAGTTCACTTCCAATTTGATTGAAGACCTGCTCAGACATCATAGAATCAAGCACAAGACTTCCACCCCTTACCATCCATAAACCAATGTGTAGGTAGAGGTCACTAGCAAAGCATTGAAAGGGATCCTGATGAAGGTAGTGAGCAACGGCAAAAAATACTGGGCGGATAGGTTAGTTCAGGCCACTTGGGCCTACAACACAACATGTAAGACCACCACAGGGTTCACACCCTATGAGATGCTCTATAAGAAGAAGACTTTGCTGTCAATAGAATTCGAATTAAACACCCTAAGGATGGAAACTCAGCTAGACCTAGACCTCAGCCATGCATAGAAAGAAATATTACTTCAGCTCAATGGATTGGATGAACACAGATTGTAGGCCCTTCTCCATACAGAGGTAGTTCAACTTCAAAGAAGGATATGGCATGATAAAAATATCAAGGACAAGCAATTCGAAGAGGGATATTGCGTAGTACGCTATGATTCAAGATACAAAGATTTCAAAGGCAAGATGAGGACAAGATGGTTGGGACCCTACACCGTGGAGAAATGAAATGACAATGGTTCAACTCTGATCAGAACCATTGATAATGAATCCATCCTCATGCTTGTCAATGGACACAAGTTGAAAGTCTAAAAGAAACCCCTCTCCAAGCGAGAGCTCATTGAAGATTTGAATAAGATAGTGATGGTAGTGGAGCATGTCTTAGCCTCCACTTCACCCACTCACCGAAGAAAAAGCAAAAGAGAAATAAAATAAGGACTCAAGTGAAAACCTCCATGAGGCACTTGAGACTCATCATTGGGTTGAAAGCCTTTTCTGAGGTGGCCCAATGATGTTGAAAAAGAGAAAAAGGAATAAGATACCTGGGTGAAAACCTTGCTTGGAGGCACCCAGGGTAGGAAATTAGGTTGAAAACCTTCCTGAAGCACCCTCATTGTTTTCAAAAAAGAAAATGGGTGGAAAAAGAGAAATGAATTTGCATTTGCATTGTAGGTTTGCAGGAGGACTACAGGAAGTAGAGGAAGGTGCCAAGGGAACCCTGACATCCACATCAGCACCTATCCTATCTTCTACACAGTTTTCTCCACCATTTTTGGCATTTCTTTCACCCCACTTTACTTCTTTTTCAAAAACTATGTTCTCTACAGGAGGCTCCTGTAGGAATTACAGAGAGCCAGAAATGGATATAAAAGGTAGTTCGAGGGAAACGAAAGCCTCATGAAGAACCTATAAACCATCCTATGGTCTTCAAACCTCCTTTCCATCATTTCCAAGCCTCCATCACACCCCAAGCATCATTTTTCTTCATGTCCAACAAAGACAGAAAAAAACAATTTTTCAGGTAAAGGAAAAAAAAATAAGAGAGGAAGTAGCACCATCCACCTCACCTAAAGCCTACCTACTACCTCTCCATCTCTATCTACACCTCTCGCATCATCCTTAAAGTTCCAATCATGGAAGGAAGCTGAAGTTTCAAGGGTAGAAATACCTACAGGAGCTCCTATAGGAATTCCTATAGTAGTTGATCCCATCAAAACACAACACCAGCAGTAGGATAATGCACACATGAAGGTTGAGAAGGAACCTGAAGCTCAAACCCAGCTAGAGAAGAACCTGCACAATACATAGCCACACATCAGTAAGTAGACAACATGGATCAAAAGAGATAAAGGCATGCAGTAGAGAGAGAGGAACAATACCTCATAGCAAATACATTCAGATCACACGTAAGTAACTAACTTACTCCTCTGTTTGCATTTGAGTATTTAGAATTCATGCAAAATAAATGAGATGGTTGAGGCTGAATGAGGGAAAGGTGGCCAGTTAACTTGGTCACCTTCATCTAGTTGACTCCACTCATCTGAGATGTCACCCACATGTGCACACATCAACTCCAGAAAGATGTCAGGGACAGGTAGTGGAGGAAGTGTGAACTCCCATGTAATAATGAGGGATGATTATGAGGAGGGGCCATGATAAAAAGGCAGGTGGGGACCAATGGTCCGAATATGGCCAATGTATACTTTTCCAGCTCACCCCCCATCACTAGAAATATCCATAAAGCATTATAAGTACTCCTCCCCGAGCATTCTCACCACCTTTTCCTTCATTCTCTCATCATAACTCAGCTACAACAGTCTCCTTGTGCCCCCACAACCTCATAACCATCATCCTCCATTGATGTCTCTAATATTCCTACTCTTGACATTTTCTACAAGATCACCTACAGGCTCTACAGGAGCACCTACATGAATTCTACAAGAGGGATAGTCGGCTTCTACAAGAGAGGTAGTGAGTTGTTTTGAAGGGAGAAACCACGAGTTTTAGCACGATTTTTAGTCTGAGGAGGTAGGTTCCATGCATGCCCCCATTGAATATTAATATATGCAAGAAGTTGTTTCAATTTGAGGAGGAAATAAAGTCTTTCGTAGAGGAGAAAATACATAAAACAAAATTTTCTTATTTAAAAAAAAAACAATCTCATGTGTTTCTCTATTTTTCTAAAAAATTGTTGTCTCCATCTCACATTTGGTTTCCCAAAATAGTATAAACAAAATGATAGGAGGTTTTATGAGAAAGGAACTAAGTAACTCCACTAGGCTCCATGCACATCCACAAGTGGTGGACATCTTCACAAGGGCAAATTGGATGAATTTCTTTAAGAAATTCCGAGGGTTTGATGAGGAGATTGCCTAAGAGTTTGCTCTCTCTCTGGTACCCCACACAAGAACTGATGCCATTGTCACCTTTAGAGGCCCTTCCATGGGGATAACCCCTGAATTTATTAGTAGGATCAGTACCCTTCCCCTTAGGCTGCCTTGGAGTAAGGATGAGAAACCAATTGGCCAGGCTTCCAAGAAAAACTTTTTCCAAAAAAATGAAACCCCTATAGAGGATAAAAATGGCATTAGAATGACTAGCATACCATATCCTTGAGATGAGTTTAGCTACCAAATAATCAAATACATTTCCTACGAGGCAATGTACAACACTGTCTATGGTTATCACTTTAGAATCCTCCATGAATTAAGGTATGTCATGGACACTCCAGCACTTCAAAAGCTCAGCATCCCCTACTTCCTCCTACAGTCCCTCATTGAATCCAACACTAAGGTTCAAGCAGGGAATTCAGAGCAGCTATCTCACCATGGGTTAATCAAAATCCTAGTGGAAGAAGCCCTCCATACATTTACACTCCCTATATCATGGGAAGCCTTCTAAAACATGACAGCTGAGGATGACATAAAGGCCCTAACCTATGATGTCGGTCCTAGTGGCAGTGAAGAGGAAAAGCAGCAAGGGGAAGAAGTTGAAGCCACTGGTGACTTAGCAGAACAAGGAAGGAAAGGGGAAGGAACTGAAATAGAGGAGGAGAAAGATGAAGAAGTAGAGTAGGAAGAAACAGAGCAAAACAAGACAGAAGGAGGAGAAAAAGAGGCAGAAAGGGTAGAACAAGGAGAAGGGTCCCTTGAGACTCTAGAAAGGGTAGCAACAGTTTCCCTCACTACCCTCAGTGCACCAATCAAGCCCAAGAAAAAGAGGAAAAGACAAGCCTCGATGTATTTCAGGGCTAGAAAGAGCACAAGAATCAAAACAGGCAAACCTCAGCCCTCTTCAAAAATGCCAATTACAATTGAAGGTTCACCCTTTGCCAAGGGGAAAGAATCCCCTTCCAAGACACCTATCACATATGAAAGGGGGACTCCTATATCTTCCACATGGAAAGAAAAGATAGAACTACACGACCCAAAAATAGTCCTACAGGAGGCTCAGACAGTTCTACAGGAGACATTGTCGAAAATACAAGACACCCAAAAGCTTCAGAAAAGGATGGAAGGATAGCCACATGCAAAGGAGGAAGCAACAAAGCTACAAGAACCTGATCCCCAACCTAGTCTTGCCTCCTATTACAATCTAATTGAGTTCGGAAGGATAATCCCAAAAAAATTTGCAATTCCACTATTCTTTGAATTAGAGAAAGAAAGAATAATAACACATAGGTGGATGCAAATAGCCAAATCCAAAGGAGTTGAGGATATTGGCGACATGGAAAACCAACTCAGAGAAATTGGTAGAGAGTTGAGTGCTCTCAGAGACAGGGAAGCAATTAGAAGAAGCCACCTTGAAACTGAAAGTGGATTGTTAAGGAGGCATCTGCAAGAGAAAGAGGCTAGTTGGCATGCATGGCCAACTTATCCATGGAGGAATTGCAATGTAGAACACTAGCAAAATCCTATGGCCTATAGCTCAAGGACCGACAATTAAAATTCCAGATAAAGACTCTATCACAAAGAGGGACAATGTCCTTCCAAGATTACAGGCAGTTTATGGATCTGTGTGACCAAAGCACATCAGAGGATAAGGCAAAGATGACAGAATTCTACCTACCTAAGATGGCCCTCACAGACATGAATGTGTGGGACCCTAGTGCCAGGCTATGGGACATGCAACTAATGAACATGACCTCATGGATGAACCACGAAGAGTTCAGGGTAGTAGAAATCAAAAGATTAATGATAAAATAATAGAATGAGCCATTAATGATAAGATTTGAGCCATCAGATCCCATGGCACTCATGATCACACATAACTTGTTTGCCAATAATCCTCAGATTGCCCCTAGATATCTAAATGATCAAGCACAAGCGATTTCACACTTTGAGAATATGGAAAGGCTACTTGGGGATGACTGTGTGCATGCATGCATGAGGAGGTGGAACATCTTACCACATAGTCTGTAGATCAGGGAATATCATTCCCCCATGAGGTTGAATGAGGCGTTAAGAAGGGCGCCAATGTACAAGTGCTCCATGCAAAGGCTAAAGGTCAATTTAATTGGCCTCAAACTGAGTCCCCCACTACTATTAGGCATGTTGGAAGGTAGAAGAGAAGAAGTAGAGGAGGAGTAGTGGGAAGAGATAGAAAGGAAGGCAGGATTCTATGACAAAGAAAAGTAGACAACATTAGAAGCCTGGGATGCTAGGGAGGCCAACAGGGACATAAAATATGAGGAGATGGACTAAGTTGCTCAGAGGATGAGCAAAACCTTCAGTAGGGGGTGATGACGAGCCTCATGAATGGGTAATTATATGGGATCACTTTACCTCCTAACCTAGTCCAATTAACCATTCTCTTAGCTTATTGTATGATTTTCTAATTATATTTATGCTTATGGAGTGAGTTGAGTTAGTTATTATGCCATGTGGTCTAACATGTGTTTAATGCATATTATTGTTTAATTTCAAGGTCAAAGTCAAGGATCGAGTGGACAAATTGCAGCAATAACTCAAAGTGTAAGAAGGAAAGGACTTAAAGGAGGGAATCCCCCTCATTTATTACTCCTTACTTCAAATTCCCCTTCATTCAGTTTGGAGTACAAGCAGCCAAATCATGCACTAGAAGGCAGTCGAGAAAGTGGAGGATGACTGATGATTATCTCGAGTTTTGGTTGCCAAGACTCCCTGATTTTAATGAAGCTATTCATAGGCTCATTTGCATAAGTAGAGAGGCCTAGGGCCTCACTAGGGTCGAATTTTTGTTGGATGTTTTCTTATGTAAACTCTGCTCCAACTTCAACCTTATTATCTTGTGACAGTTTCATGTAATCTTGTTATTGTTTTCATAATAAAGATGGAATCATTTTTGCACTAGCACTGAGTTACCTCAAAGGACTGATGCTCTTGGGTTAGGGCCCAATCCAAGCAGTCAAGGTCCTCTTTACTTGTATTTGTATGCTTTATTTCAGTTTGTAGATTAGGATGTTGTTAGATGTATTTTTTTTATGGTTAAGAATAGGTTACTTTTGATGATTCAGTAGTTTTCTTCCATTTGTGCTTTCTATAGTAGGTTTAAAAGTGGTTAGTAAAGAATCAAAAGGATAGAAATAGCGCCTTGGCCTCTCTTCCTCCCTTTGGGACCATGAGTTGAGGCAAAGACCCTCTTGCCGCCCCAAAAACATAGATTTTCCTCATTCATACGACTTCTAGTGTTTGCAGCTTTTTAGTATGTTAATAGTCCAACTTTGCTTTACTTTAGAACTTATTCATCATGATAACTTCTTGGTTTTTAGTAGTCTTCTTTCATGCTTTCCTTTCTTGCAGCATTTCTTAGCATTTTCTTTGATAGATCATAGTTTAAACTAGTTTGGTGCAAAACTATGTTTTTCTAGATGCGGTCATTTCATTGCTTGTCTGAACTTATTGGTTGACTGTTAGTTCCTTCACAGTATATCTCTTCTAGAAGTAGGCCAGCCTATCAGCCATCCCATCCTCCATCTGATCCATGCCCTACAGGTTGCCTAAACCTCACCTCAATTTTGTCTTATTTTCCAGCATTTTCCATAGGACTTCTTCCTCTCTCATTGAGCAAACCCAATCATCTTCCTCTCTCTTGGTGATTCTTGGTAGACCCTAGGTTCCCTAACACCTCAATCCAACCTTCATCCACCTTTTCCACCCACTCTCACACCATCAAAATAATGAAAACTCCTCTCAGTCTCCTCTTGTAGGCCTCTGGTAGTTGCCCTATTTTCTTGCTGTAGATTTCATGTGTCCTCCTATAGGCTTTCTTTTGAAGGCCAAGTGTGGGAAAAGCCTCTAGAAGGCCAGTTGAGACCTCCTAGGACCCATCCACACCATCCTACATCCTCGCAAGTCCCAAAGCCACCCTCCAATGCCACCTATTCGATGCCACATTCACACACATTAAATTACATGCATGTCAAATTCACATAAAAATACATAAAAATAAAAAAGATGTGTTTTGCTTATTTACTTCCAGAAATAACTTATTTATATGTTGTTTAATTCCTTGAGTACATAATGGCATTCCTTTCATGGTTTTCATAGCGCTTTCTGCAAAAGTAGAATTGGTTGGTTAATTAGGGTTTACTAGGTTTCCTTTACATTTCAGTCTTTCTCCTTTCTGCAGTTAGAGTAACATCTGTAGACTAATCTTTCTCTCCTTTCATCACATATAGAGATTCTTCTAGAATCCATATAATTTGGCTTGATTTCCTAGTGATCTTGCGCCAGCTGACCAAGTGACAATCTTCAATAAGAACTAGTACTTGTGCATACAACACCGACGCTTCCAAGTTTGTTACGAACTATCGGGTTGATAAGAGTAAAGTAGGCTGCCCAGGAGTTGCAACATTATTGCCGCAATACTGGTGCTCACTAGTAATTGCAAGTTAGTTTTCTTTCTTTTCCATTTTGCAAGTGATATTTCATTCAAGCAGTTAATTTCCATTCACTTTGTGATTTCAATTTTGCAATTAGTCTGAATGCTTGAAAAAAACTGCAAAACAAAACAAAAACACTTCTTTCATGACTCGTAGGAATAGGGATAAATTAGGAAAATTTCTACCAAATACCCCCACCACTTCAAACAACCAACCTCCCCTCTTCTTCTATGGTTGTGAATTGGAGGACCCTTTAGGCCATAAACTAGAGATATTTAAACAACCTATAAGGGGGGAAGAAGAAGGAGAACCCATTCCAACTGACCTAATGGATGAAAATAAAAATGACAGTGAAGATAGAGAATGAACTAAGGGTGCATTTCCCATCAGAGAAACTAATGGGGATAGCAACATGAAAAGCATAAGCCCCTCTACTCTTGCTCATTTCCATGGCCTAACCTGAGAAGATCCTGATACTTTCTTGTTTGAGTTTGTTGTCATATGCAAAACTTATGATTACACCACTAATGAACATAAGTTGAAACTATTCCCATCCACTCTCAAGGATGCAGCTCTGTGCTGGTTCATGGGTTTAGCTAGGGATAGCATCATAACCTGGGATCAGATGCAACAAGCCTTCAACAAAAGGTACCGAGACTGCTACATGTCCAAAGACACTAAAGAGAAAAGTTTTAGAATTACCTTGGGGCATGTTGAATCCCTAGAGGATTATAAAGAAAGATTCTAGATTAGCTACAAGAGGGCTAGGTTCACACTTGATCCTGAGTCACTGAAGCTAGTCGTACTACAAGGGGTAAGGGAATATCTTTTGGATACCCTAAACCTGCTAGTAGGAGGGGACATCTACCAGCTACCCTATGAAGATATCAAGACTGTCTCTAGGAATCATTCTAGGGTAGCTACGCAAAAGGGTAGGGGTAATCAACCAATGTCCACCCTATCCTCTTCGAACATATTCATAAAAGGTGAAATTGGAAATATGATGGAAGATTTCAAGAGTGAAATGTTGCAAACTCTTTCCCTATAAATGGACATTATGCACATCAAGAGAAAGTAGGAGGAGACAAAGGGAGAATCAGCCATTTTCTGCCCTAGATGCACAAGGAGGAACCCTAGGAATGAATGTCAATTAAATATAATTGAAATCTTCTTGGTTTGTGAAGAAAACCACTCCACAAACAAGTGCCCTTCTCTACCTAGACTAAAAGTTTTGTATTAGGAAACTGCAGGGGTGACTGAACAACTTTGTTACATAAATCAAAGGAGACCTCATGGGCCTTGGCCATACCAGTAGGGAATGCAAGGGTCATCCCATGCATATTAGAACCCTAACCTGAACACATGCATTCCCTCTTGGGGACCGCCTACTCATCCCTCCTCATCTACACCTCCTCCTTGTTCTTTTACACCTCAATACATTTCCTAGCTAACCAACGAGTCATTTAAGCCATATACTCTACCATAGCCTCAGTGGAATGCACCACCCTAGGGGTGGAGTCCCCCATACAACAATTCTCTAGTTTTATTGCCTTGACCTCCTAATCAACCACAACTTTTACACCTTGCTCCAGCTAAACAACCTCAGATGCCTTCCTAGCCAAATCTGAACCAGAAAAATAGATAGACATAACAAGTGTATAGTGGAGAGACATCTTATCCTTCTTATGCCATGGAGATTTAGGAAATCAACCTAATATCTCTGAGATTACTTCCGGAAAGCCAACCTCCACCTCCACGAAGGGAGAGTGAGGAGGAAAGAGAGGAAAGCATGCCTAGAGTGAATCGACCACCCTTTCCTAGGAGACTAAATCATCTAGTCCAGCCTACCCCAGAAGAGAATTCCACTTCTCCAGCTATCAACGACGTACCTATTTACAACAAGTTGATTAAAGGAAGTGTTTGAAACATCCAAGGAGGTAAAAAAGAAACACCCCTACCATTAATGTCATTGGACAACTGTCTGACTTAATGTTGGGGCATGTAATTTGCCCAAAATATTTTGACCATGGAAGCCCTATAGTAGATGTGAAAATCAGTGGCACCATTGTCCCATAGACTTTGACTGATCTTGGGGATACCATTAATGTAATGACTAAGGACACCATGCTGAAGCTAAATCTCCAGGGTAGATTAAGAAAGACCACAACAGTCTTGCAACTTGCAGACCATTCCATAGTAACCCCTGAGGGGATTCTTGAGGATGCAATGGTTTCCATTGACTCTTGGGAGTACCCTGCATACTTCCTAGTTTTCTAGTGTGAATTCAAGATTACTGGTTACCCTCTCATACTTGGGAGGCCCTGGTTAGCCACTACCGATGCCTACATCAGTTGTAGGCTGGAAATATGACTATAAAAAATGGGCCTCTATCCAAGCATTTAGTCTTGTACCCTCCTGCTCAACTGTCTCTAGAAGATGAATTACCTTTGTGGCTAGAACAGGAGGAAGAAGATGAAATCTACTCAGCCCAAATCTATACCTTAGAAACACCCATGGGAGGAGGACAAATAGATGAAGATGATTTGATTGAATAGATACTCCAAAGTCCAACTCCCAGCACCTTGTCCTTAGAGGAAGTAGTAAAGGAATCAAAGAGAAACCATGAGATTGTTCTATGCTTAGCTAATTCAAACCCTACCCGTGTCAAAACCACAAAATTCAGCTCTGAAATAACTTTGAGAATCAACACCTCTCTTTCTATACACCAAGAAGAAAATATGTGCAACATGTTAAAGGAACATTTGGATACATTTGCTTGGAGTTATAAGGAAATGAAGGGAATGCACCTCTTGGTTTGTACTCACCACATTTATATCAAAGAAGGTTGCAAACCATTTTGACAACCCCAAAGGAGAATGAACCCATCTGTCAAGGATATAGTCAAAGAAGAACTGCAAAAATTGCTGGATGTAGGATTCATTTACCCTATCTCGGATAGTGAGTCGATTTCCCCTTTGGTATTGGTTCCAAAGAAAAATGGGAAGTGGAAGATTTGTTTCGATTACAGAGAGTTAAACAAGGAAAGAAAGAAGGACCATTTCCCTCTACCTTTCATTGACCAAGTGCTAGATGGCCTGGCAGGAAAAAGTTTTTTCTCTTTCCTAGATGGGTATAGTGGGTAAAATCAAATCCAGGTTACCCAAGAAGACTAGGAGAAAACCACTTTCACTTTTCGTTGGGGTACTTTCACTTATAGGGTCCTTCCTTTTGGCCTATGAAATCCCCCTGCCATTTTCCAGAGGTAAGTCCTAAGTATCTTATCGAGCTAATCCATGCTGCAGGAGAAATTTATATGGATGATTTTACACCCTATGGATGTGATTTCCAAGAGGCTCTGTCCAACTTGGATAAGGTGCTAAGAAAATGAATTGAAAAGAACTTGTCCCATAGTCTCAAAAAATCTAAGTTCTTAATGACTGCAGGGCCTATTCTAGGTCATTCAATATCGCAGAAAAGACTGCAGGTGGACCCAAATAAGATACCCATCATCCAAAGGGTCCCACCTCCACAAAAATAGATGGATGACAGAATTTTTCTAGGTTTAGGTGGATAATATTGGAGATTTATAAAATAATTGACCAAGTTAGCTTCTCCTTTATTTGGGTTATTGTCCAATGACTCTAACTTTTTATCATCAAAAAGTTGTAAAGAGGCCCTAGACACCCTAAAGGACAAGTTGACCACTGCACCTATTCTTTGAGGCCCAAATCGGACCCTTCCTTTCCATATGCATGTTGATGCCTCTCACAAAGCCATAGGAGCAGCTCTAGGCTAGATGAATGACAAGTTACCTTATGCCATTTACTTCATGAGTGATAATTTGTCAAAGATCGAAATGAACTATACAATGACTGAAAAGGAGCTCCTAACTGTTGTGCATTCATTGAACAAATTTAGGCATTACATTACATGTTACCAAACATTTGTACATATTTACCATGTTGCAATTAAATACTTGATGAATAAACCTAATGTGAATGCCTGGATTATTAGATGGTTACTTTCATTACAATAGTTTGATCTAACTATTATTGATAAGCCCATCAAGGAGAATGTTGTTTCAATTCTTTTATCTAGATTGAGGAAGGAATGGTTGATGATCAGTTACTGGATGAACACTTATTCATTATTTTAGTTCTCTCTCCATGTTTTTCTGACATAGAAAATTACCTGGTGACTTCACAGCTTCCACTGAACTTGTCCTCCAAAGAGAAAAGCAAGATTGTGAGGAAGATTGCTCCATTAACTTGGATTGGGGTCAACCTCTTCAAATAGGGCATGGATCAAATTCGAAGAAGATGTGTGAAGGAGGAGGAAACCTTTGACATCCTTCTCACCTATCACGATGGGCCTTTTTGGGGGTCACTTTGTAGCCAAGAGGACAACATTCAAGGTGTTACAAGCTAGTTATTACTGGCCCACTCTTCGCCAGGATGTGAGGAGGTATACTAGTCAGTGTGATCAGTGCCAAAGCATGGGAAAACCTACCCCAAGTGATGAAATGCCTTTCCAACCTCAAGTGAATTTCTACCCATTTGACAAGTGGGGCATGGATTGCTTTGGGCCCATTGACCCTCCATCTAGGCAAAAGCAATACATCATTGTGTGCACTGACTATTTAACCAAGTGGGCCGAACCCATGGCCATTAAAGCAACAACAAAGGAGAAAGTGGTTGAGTTCTTAAGGGAAAATGTATTTTATATGTTTGGGTACCCTAGAGAACTAGTCAGTGATCAAGGCAGCCAGTTTACATCTCACATGATTGAAAATTTGTTAAGCCATCACAAGATCAAGCATAGAACATCCACTCCTTACCACCCACAATCTAATGGGCAAGTGGAGGTGACCAAGATAGCGCTAGAGGGGATTCTGACCAAAGTGACTAGTAGCAGGAGAAAGGATTGGGCAGATAGATTGGTTGAGGCCACTTGGGCCTACAATACCACCTGGAAGAGCACCATTGGATTCACTCGTTATGAGTTGGTCTATGGGAAGAAGGCCCTGGTGTCCACTGAATTTTAATACAACACCTTAAGAATGGTAGCACAACTAGATCTAGATCTCATCAGGGCGTAAAAAGAGAGATGACTCTAGCTGAATGGGTTAGTTGAGTTTAGAATGTATGCCCTCCTACACACAGAGGTTACTCAAGTTCAAGGGAATATCTGGCATGATAAGAACATAAAGGAAAAATATTTTCAAGAAGGTGATTTGGTTCTATTGTATGATTCCATATACAAGGATTTTAAAGGCAAGTTGAGGAATAGATGGTTAGGGCCTTATGTTATAGAAAAATATCATGATAATGGTTTAGTACAGGTAGGAACCATTGATGCAGAGTCGATTCCTTTACATGTCAATGGGCACAAAAAGGGAGATGACTCTAGCTGAATGGGTTAGTTGAGTTTAGAATGTAGGCCCTCCTGCACACATAGGTTACTCAAGTTCAAAGGAATATATGGCATGACAAGAAGATAAAGGACAAATAGTTTCAAGAAGGTGATTTGGCTCTATTGTATGATTCCATATAGAAGGATTTTAAAGGCAAGTTGAGGAATAGATGGTTAGGGCCTTATGCTATAGAAAAATTTCATGTTAATGGTTCAGTACAGGTAGGAACCATTGATGTAGAGTCCAATCCTTTACATGTCAATGGGCACAAATTGAAGGTCTACAAGAAGCCTTGTCAAGTAAGAATTCATCAATGACATCAGAAAGACAATGATGACGGTGGAGCAAGTCTCAGCTTCTACCATGTCAAGTCCCTAAAAAAGAGAAGAAAGAGAAAAAATAAAGAGACTTAGGTGAAAAACTCCATGAGGCACCTGTGTCCCATTTTTGGGTTGAAAACATCTTGAGGCTGCTCAATCGTGTAAAAACAAAAAAGGAGAAAAATGAAAAATACAAATATCTCTACTTGAAAAACTCTTTTGAGGCACCGAGAGAAAGCAAATAGGATGAAAACCTCTTTGAGGCAGACTATTTGTTTTCAAAAGAAAAAGAGAAAGAGAGAAAAGAAAAACTTTGAAAATGTTATTTGCAGGTCAACAGGAGGAGGATCAGAGCAATAAGAGAGGAGAAGAAGGACCTATAGAATTCATGTTTTCATTCGTCCATCCCATATTCTTCATCTTCCAATCATTCCTTCCATTTATGAACTCATCCAGCTCAGCTTACATCGGCTATATGTTTTCTACAGGATTCCCTGAAAACCTACATGATGATACTGTAGGAATTATGGTGACTTGGGAATCCCAAGGAAAGTAAACCTAAAGCAAGGGGATGACCAACCTATGTCAGAAAAAATAAAATTTCACTACAATTCTTCACCACCATGCCTCTCACCACCATGATTACCCCTGCATTCATCCAATAAGTCAGTTCCAAAGTGATTACAGCTTTCAAAGAGAAAACACACACATAGTAGAAGGTGAGAGAGGACAAGGGCATAATACCTAAAGACTATACCTCTCACCTACCAATCACTAGACCCCTTCTCTACCCATGACCACAATCCTCATGCTCTAGAAGTAAAGAAAAGAATAAAAGTTTGTGGTAGACATAGCTACAAGACATCCTGTAGGCTTCCTGTAGGAAATCCTGTGGCATCCTATCCAACAAAAAGAAATTTCACAAGTTGCAGACATATTTAGCATGAAGATCCTATTGTCAAGGAATGTCCTCCACAACTTAGCAGCAGTAATAGGATCATTAGCATCACCCTCCCGTACCTACACATCAAAGGAAACAATCATCAAAGGAGACCAACATTAAAGAAAAACACATGTAGAAAAAACATATCACAGGCACATCATTCTCCAACAACTAGCATCATCAAAGAATTTTACCCATAGGTATGTCATCTCATTTAAGCTCTCTCGTTAGCATAATATGATAAAAAATGTAGGATTGTGTAAGAGTTAGTTTTATAAGAAGAGGTGGCTAGTTAACTTAGCCACCTTCGGCCGATAAGCGAGGATAATATAGTTAGATCATTACACACGTGGAAGCAGTCAAATTAGAAGAAACATGATATGATTCCATAAATGGTTAAGTTAGGGATGACCGAAGTGGGATACGATTATGAGGTAAGGAGTAATGATGAATTTATAGTGGGACCAACAGTCCAAAGTGGGTTCTTGTACTTTGGTAGCCAGCACATCATCCCACACAATCACCCATATGAGGAAATAAAACATTGATTCCCATGCAAAGGAGGCATTCACAATGGTGATGATTCATCCAAACAAGATTTTTGTTGGCTCTTGAAGCAGTGTCTACATGAAAGACAATGAGTAGTTTTCAGCATAGGAGAACCTACAAGATCCTATAGGGAAACATACAGGATCATATAGGAGGTCCTACAGGATACATAATAGTTGGCTATAGGATTAGAAGTGGGCATTAAGAGAGGAAAAATCAAAGATTGGCTTCATCACGCAGTAACCAGGAGGTAGGAGCTATACCTTGCCACCTTTTCCAAGTTAAAAAAATATAGAAAATCCTTCCATTTGGTTAAGGAAATTGTACTATAGATGAATTATATATAGATTGGTCATTTAAAATATATCAGCTATTAGAATTTGGAATTAGACTCATACAAGCCTCCACAATTATCAAAGAAAAGGAGGATTTAACAAGAGAGAACCCACAAACATAGAGATAATTCATTAGCACCCCTCCTGTAGTATAAATATTCACAAGGCACAAATTGATGGGTTTCTTCGAAAAAATGAGGGGATATGATGATGAGGTGGCTAGAGCCTTTTCTCTCTTACTCATACCACTAACTAGGATCCATGCCACTGCTGTGGTGAAAGGCCTCTCAGTAGAAATCACCCATGAAATCATAGGTAGAATCACCACACTTCCTTTAGGGTTTCCTTGGAGAAAGGAAGATAAGGGTAGCAACCAACTTGAAAAGAATAAATTCTTTTTGGAAGGAGAAGAGGGAATGGAGGACAAAAATGGGGTTAGAAGAGAAAGCCTTTCATACCCTTGGAATGAAATTATCTACCACCTCATTAAATATATATCATGTAAAGGGAGATATAGTGTGGTATATGGATATCATTTTAGGCTTATCCAAGAACTAAGATTTGGAGCAAACACACCTCTTGAAAAAAGGCTAAGCATACCTTACTTTCTTCTTCAATAAGTGATAGATATGAGCATCAAAGTGCAGGAAGGAAAATATCAACAGCTAGCCCATCATGCATTAATAAAACTTATCCTAGAAATTGTCCTCCAAAACCTAAGACTCCCTATTACGTGGACAAATTTCAAAGACATGCAGGTAGAGGGAGAAATAAAAGCTCTTGAATATGACAAAATCCCTAATTCTAGTGAGAGGGATGAAGAGGAAACAAAGGAGGAAGAAGGGGAAGAGAAGGAGGAAAGTGAAGAAGAGACAAAAGAAGATGCAAAATAAGAAACTGATGAGCAGAGTGAGGAACTGGAGGAAGAAGAGGAAGAGAAAGACAATTATGAGAGAGAGAATGAAAAAGAGGAAACAAAAGGCAAGGAAGAACAAAGGTCTATAGTTTAAGGCAAAGAAGGGGAAGAATCACCAAGGGTATCTCCAGAACCCACTGAGAAAGAGGAAACAACTGCTCTTACTACCTTAAGTACACCCATCAAGCAAAAAGGGAAGAGATACAGACAAAATCAGTTATACTTTAGGATAAGAAAAAGTACAAGGATTAAGAAAGGAAGACCTCAAACACCCACCAAAATCCCCTTTACCATTGAAAACTCGGCAAAGCAGCAAGAAAAGATAGTTCCTCTTGTGAAAAATCAAGGAGAAGGATCATCATGACAAGCCTCTCCCAAATCTCCCATCACTTACATTCGGAGGCTTATCACCAGGTCTGCCTCATCAAAGGAAGAAAGTCCCCTACAATACACATAGAAGGACCTACAGGAAGAAGAGGCCATCCTACATGAAACTCTGCTAAACCTACAGGAAACTCAGAAAATGGACGAAGAAGGTAACACTCAGAAAGAGACAAAGAAGGAAGATCCAGAACTGAGGGAACCTAGTCCTCAACCCAACCTTGAACCTTACTATAGGTTCATTGAAGGGGGTAGGGTCATTCCAAAATTTTTTTCCATCCCCTTATTCTTTGAGCTTGAAAAAGAAATGGCAAGAACACATAGGTGGATGCAAATTGCCAAATCTAAAGGAGTGGAGGATATAGGCCACATGGAGGAGAAATTAAAGGAGATGGGAAGAGAAATGAGTATGATAAGGGATAGTGAGGGAATGATGAAATCTTAGTTGGAAGAAGAAAATGGATGGATATGGGGACAGTTACAAGAGAGAGAAAATAAATTGGCAGTTATGGCTAGTTTATCCTTAGAGGCAATCCAGTGCAAGATGCTAGCAAAGTCTTATGAATTGTATCTTAAGGAAATATCGCTACAGTTCCAAATTCAGACTTTGGCGTAGAGAGGAAACATAACCTTCCAAAACTATAAACAATTCATTTATCTCTGTGATCAAAGCACCTTGGAGGATAGAGCTAAAATTTCTATGTTTTACCTACACAACATGGCCTTGACAAATCTGAATGCGTGGGACCCAAATTCAAAACTAGGGCACTTGCAACTCATGGCTTTGGCATCATGGATGAATCACGAGGAAGCAAGAGCTACAGAGGTGAATAAAGTAATGGAAATAGAAGAGATAGAACCCCTCATGATAAGATATGAGCAATCAAATCCAATGGTTGTCATCAACACCCACAACCTAATCACAAATGACCCTAAGCTTGCACCTAGGTACCTTGCTTTCCAAAAGAAAGCAATTACACACTTTGAATACATGTTCAAGTTGTTAGGGGATGATAGCATGTAATATTTACAAAGGATATGGAACAATTTTCCCTATAGCATGAAAAACAAAGACTACGGTTCTCGCCAGAGAGTGAGAGAGGCACTAAATGGAACACCCATGTACAAGCAAGCTCTACAAAGACTCAAAGTCAATTCGATTGACTTGATACTTAGTTCACCACTACCCTTAGGAATGTTGGAAGGAAGGCAAGAAGAGGAAGAAATAAATCAGTGTGAAGAGATAGAGAGGAAGGTAGGATTCTATTTGCGGGAGGAAGAAACTACAACAAAAGCATGGGATGTCAGGGAGGCCACTAAAGCAATGAAGGACATAGATATAGATTGAGTTTCTCAGAGGATGAGAAACACTTTCAGTAGGGGGGTGATGATGAGCCTCATCATGGGTAAGTTTATGGACCTTGATACACCTCCAAGATTATTTAAATCAACTCTTCTCATAATTCCTTACATATTTTGATTATATTTTACTTAATGAGATGATTAAAAGTTAGATGTTATGTCTAGTCGAATAATGTGCATTCATTGTGGGTTTTGAGAGAAAATCATGGAAATTTTGGCTAATTAAGGGCATAAAATCAAATGAGACAAGGAGGAGAAACTGTAGGAGATGGATCCTCATTTAATCCTCACTCATTCTAATATTCCTCCATCAAATCACACTAGCTCAGAGTTGCAAGTAGCTGAGTCATGAAGATCAAAAGGTAGTCGAGCAAGTGGAAATTAAAGAGCCATATCATCTTGAGTTTGGGAGTCGAGCCTCCCTATATTCAAGGAAGTCATTGGAGACTTCATTTTTATAAATAAAGAGGCCTAGAGCCTCATTAGGATTCAGATTTTTTATTTAAAAAAACTATGCATTTTCGAGTTCAAGACTTGTGGAAGACATTGTTACGTAATTTTCTGATATGATAATGAGAATGAGAATTTCCTTGATCTAGCATTCAGTTGAATTAGAGGGCTGAATCTCTTGGGTTAGGACCCAACCCTAGAAACAAAGGCTCCTATTCTTGTATTTATATGCTTAGTTGATTTCATATATTAATGGTTGAATTGTTCTTAGCATTATTTCATTGCAAGTAGTTGTGGATTTGATTAGTTTGCTTCCATTTGTGCAATGTTTCAACAATAGCTTAGGAAGATAAAACAATATCAAAAAGTTGATAGTAGGCAACTTTGGCCTCACTCCTCCCTTCAGGGAGCATGTTTTGAGGAAAGAACTCCTATGGAGCCCCAAAAAGACAATTTTGTTTTTTTTTTTTTATGGAATTTAGGGTTTTATACTACTTAGGCCAGCAATTTATCAGTTTTCAAAAATAGGATTCAATTTTCATTTCTGATGTCTTTAGCCTTCTATTTATCTCCTAGTTTTTCACATCATTCTGCAAGTTTTTCCATTCATGAAATCAGAAACTAGATAATGAAAATGTGTTTTCTTGGTTGATTGGGAATCTTTCTTGTTTGACATGATTTATGGATAAATGCCAGTGATTGATGCAGTGTAGGAGTTTCAATAGTGCATGGAGATTTCATGACCACCAACCCCATCCTAACCTCATCCATCCATGATTATCACTTTTTTCACTAAGTCCCTCACAAAATTCATCATTCCATAAGAACACTTTTCAAAGTTTGTTGAGAAAATCCAACCATCTAACAAACTCTGTTTTTAGTTCTGAGGAAGCCCTAGCCACTCCTTGGCTTCGTTTCTCCCACCATTCACCTTCCCTAAGCCCTACACCACCTTCACAATTAGTCTTATTTCTCTCCGCTGGATCCTGTAGGAATACAAGGGATCCTGTAGGAGCATTACAACATCCTGTAGGAGACATTAGGTCATCCTGTAGAACGATCTGTAGTGAACTATTTTGAGGACAAATTATGGAAAATCCACCTAGGAAGATAAGAGAAGACCCATAATTTCCCCCCAAGCCATCTGACCATCAACCACCATCCCTAATCCACCTGCCACATCACCAAGAGGATTTATCATTCACAGTTTCACAAAAAAAAATATGAAATGGAAAAGGAGAGTTATTGTGTTCATTTACATGCATAATAGTAGAATGTTTGGTCATTTTAGATTGCATGCCAAGGACAATAGGATTACACACATGTTATTTAGCATTCTCGCAAAGCCTCTGAGAAATAGTTAGATGAATGGTGTGTTTAAGCATTCGACCTTAGTTTTTCCTTACTACAGTAGACAAGATTTTAGTTAGTGTAAATTTCGCTTTTCCTCATTAGTAATCAAGCTTCTTCTGAATCAATAGAAGGATAGATTGAGAAACCATAGTGGTCTATCACTAGCTTAGTAGTGACAAAGAGCAGACCCATCGCATCTGCTTGTGTATACAAGACTCTCACCTCCAAGTTTGTACAAACCCATTGTTGATAAGGTAAAGTTGATAGCTCCAGGAGTTTCAACATTCTCGATGCAATACTGGTGCTCCTCAATTATGCCATTGAATGTACTTAGAATTGGTTCTATTCAATATTTCATGTACCTATTAGCATATGTGTTTAATGTGCTCAATGAAGTTGTTTTCCTTTTCATCTTTTGATTGAATATGAGTTGAATATGCCTGAGTAGCTACAAATGGTATGTTGACATCCATGGGACATAGTGGCTATTATCCCTAGTACACGTGAAAAGGGTTGTGCCTAGTCGAATTGTGAAGAGCCTAGTTATAGACGTGTTTGACATAGGGGAGGTTCTCATCCCATGGGTGTGGATTATTTGAGTTGTACATGTGAAAAATGTGTATGATTATCATGTTGATGACATCTGCTTGGCAATCAATCTGGGGATGGAAAGGTGTGGACTTAGTGATCTTGGTGTCGAGCATCGAGCAGAGACTCGATCGAAATGAACTAAGGAACCTGCTATCCCGATTTGAGATGATGGAATCTAGGATACCAAAGCTTACCCACACTCATTCAAAGAAGACTTTAGTAGCGGCTTCTGTTATGATATTCTTCTTATAGGATGCCATAATGGCCATCTTTGAGAATTTCTCGATGACCACAAAAACACAGTTGTTTCCATGCTCAGTAGAAGGAAGGCTCATCACGTAATCCATGGAGATGGATTTCCAAGGTCGACTAGGGGTAGGCAGCGAGGTATAGAGGGCTTGCTTCTTGATGGATAGTTTGGTAATGGCATAGGTAGTGTAGGATCTGATGTACTTCCGAACATCCTGTCAAGGATTTGTCCAATAGAAATACCCCTATAGTACTACCACTATTTTCTCGACCTCAAAAATCCCAGCGACCCGAATTTAGTGCACTTCCCAAATTATCTTTGCATGTGCGATTGAAGGAACACAAAGGTGTTCAAGGTGGCATAACAATGCATTGTAGAGGTGAAAATCTAGAACATCTTGACCCTATAAGAGTGTTCAGTATGCATGGCCAAATTTTGGATCACTTTTGTAGAGAAGTGGCCAATCAAAGGTCTCATGCCCACAAGAGTTCAGCATGGTGGTTAATGTCATGATCGGTGGTCGGCTGTGGTAGTCTACAACATTATTGGTGCTACCCTTCTCATACCTGATAAATGTTGACGAATTATGATTGCGATGATTTTGTAAATTCCCTTCCATCTATATGAATTGTAGGGGTTAGTGGTCTGTGTGGATGACCGTTTCCTTCTCCAAAATGTAATGCTTCCATTGTTGACAGGCCTGCATAATGTAATACATCTCTTTTTCATAAGTGGGATACTTCCATACTGTATCTGAAAGTGTATCACTATGATATGCGACTAGATACCCTTGTTGAGTAAGGACTGCCCCAATAGCATAGTCAAAGGCATCTCTCTCAATCTCAATTGGTTGTTGCTAGTGTGTTAATGTGAGCACTAGTGCAGAGAAGAGGTGATGTTTCAACTTTGTGAACACCTTCTTTTGAGATTCAGACCAAAATAATTCTTCTTTCACTCATCCATTAGTGACTTGAGTCAAGGGGCAAGTGGTATGAGAGAACCCCAACATGAACCTTTGGTAAAAATTGGCAAGACCTTGAAAGTTACAGATCTCTATTATAGTGGTTGGGGCTAGCCAATCCTGATTGACTTGGATCTTGGCTGGATCCACATGTACCCTCCATTCATCAATAATGTATCCCATATACTGAACTTGGGTCATGCCAAAAATGAATTTCTCTAAATGGACATACATCTTGTGTTGCCGCAATGTTTAGAGAACCTATAAGATGTGGTGGAGGTTCTCCTCCCAATTTTGGTTGAAGATTAGGATGTCATCGAAGTATATAACTACAAATGAGTTGGTGAATGGACGAAAAACATCATCCATCAACCTTATGAAGGTTTCAAGAGTATTCATCAACCCAAAATGCATAAATAGCCATTCGAGAAGGCTCTCCTTGGCTTTGAATGCAATCTTCATCGAAGGGTTTCATTTGTACCTGGTGATATATGGACTCCAAATTCATCTTGCTAAAATATTTGGCTCCCTTGGTTTGGTCCAAAAGGTCATCAATCCAAGGTATCGGGTACCTATTCATGACAATGGTCCTGTTCAACACCCGATAGACATTACAAAATCTCCAAGCCCCATCATTCTTTTAACGAACATGATCAGGCTCCCTAGGGTGGTGAAATTGACCAGATGTGTCCCTTATAGAAAACCTCCTCAATATGCCTCTTGATTTTCTCATTCTATAGAACAAAGCATTGATATATTGGTCCATTTTGCAAAGATGCACCTAGGGTTAGATCAATGGAGTTCTTGACCTATCAGTGTAGAGGCACCCCTATAGGGGAGGTGAAGATGTTTGTGTACTCCTCCACGACCTTGTCCATCTGTTGTTGTCATCCGGAGGGGTTGTGTCTAGAGGTTATGGCCATTGTATTCTTATTTCCCCGAGGGCATCTCATGAGGAAAACAAATTTTCCAATGCTAGAAATGAGCTTACTACATTGTCTTGTAGTAACTAAAGAGATGGTCGTAGGTGGTGCTACCTATGCTATCCTATACAAATTATTTCCCAATGTAACAATAATAGCATGAGGCCTTGACTCATACACGAAATGTCACTTCCACAAGTATGGCTAGCCTAATAATATATCAAAAACATCAAGAGGAGCAACATCACATAATACCTCATCCATGAAGGGATTGATGATGTGCAAGAGGCAACACTGCTAGTTGACGCAAAGATCCTTCTTATAGACATATTTGGGCACTACAAACCCAATCACATATGTCCATAAACCAAGGGCTTCTAAACCCCTAAAAGTGTTGTTTCAAACCCTAAAG
This sequence comes from Pinus taeda, assembly GCA_000404065.3. Lineage (NCBI taxonomy): Eukaryota > Viridiplantae > Streptophyta > Pinopsida > Pinales > Pinaceae > Pinus > Pinus taeda. The sequence goes on along the minus strand of APFE031094254.1, from coordinate 66,530 downwards.
GATCAAGTTCAACTGATTACATCATTTCCCAGAAGTTCTCTTTGAAAACCTGCTCAGAATTGGTCAAAACTAGACCATACAGATTGCTTCATGCTAAGGGTGCGATGCATCTCACCTGCTACACACAAAGGGTGCAATTCATACTAGAAATCCCTTCTATAGGGTGTGACAACTGAGAGTAGACAAATTCTAGAGGCAGTTTATTAGGTGGAAACCCATAGATTCTTCTAGAAACTGCTCATATGACACTTGCCTCTCTAAATTCACCCAGGGATGAGTAAGAGATCATGAAATCTCCAAGTGGAACCAAGAGTTACCAGTGAAATGACACTAATAAAAATCCTAGAAGCTGACTCAACCCCCTGCAAATATATATATATATATTGATTACTCATCCTAGAGATCCAGAGGTTGGAATTTTGTATTTTGTAAGGAAGTCTTGTTGGTTTCTCTGTGAAACATTGTATTGTTGGGTGATATAGCTTTTCATGAGGTGAAGAGGGCTTTCGTGTTGGGAATATAGTGTTGGATCAGACAGCTGGGTCATATCCTCTCTTCTACTACTTCTACTAATAAAGCTATCTGAGTTTTCCTCCATATACTTGTATATTTATGAATCTTTTATTTGTGTATGCATTTGTATGGTTAATGTACATATGATTCTACATTGTTTATGGTTATAGATCTCTATGCTTTGATGGTATTTTGTTACTTTGATTCTACAGGTGGTCTTTGAAGCAGGACAAGTGAGAAAGGAGTGGTGAAGCTCTATCAAAGGAGAGAGGAAAAAAAGAAGGACCCAAGCGAAAGACTAAGGTTGGTATTCTCTGCTTCTCTCTCATATATATCTCATAAAGGAAAACACAATTTACTTTGAATTGTTTGTTTCTAAGATAGCTACCCATCTTAGTGGGACTAGCAGCTCTGAATGGACCCTAGTGGGGACTCTCATTCCTGTGACAGTGTGATTGGCACCTCGAGTATGCAAACCGCAAAGGCCTCATCTAGTAAAGCCCTTGCAATTTTTAGTAAAAAGGCAAACGACAAACTTATTGCCTTGGAGGTTAATGCCATGTCAACTAGCAAAGGCAAAGAACCAAAGCAACCAAGGGGCAAGAAGAAAGGGAAAAACAAAAAGAAGAAATAGGATGATTCTTCTCTTGAAAATTCTTCTAGAAACCCTTGTAGGCAAAAGAAACCTAGTCATCATGTTTTATATGCGATAAGGACCATTGGACGAGAGATTGTCTGCATAAAGTAAGATGAAGAAGTTCTATAAGAGTTCAAATACCTCAGTAGTGTTGACTGATCCATTTCCAAACCCAAAAACCAATCTGGTTGTTAGCGACAATGCCTGCCCATCCCAAGTGCTTATGTTGTCCATTTCGAAACAAAAAAATGATGCTTCGATATCGATAAGGAATAAAGATTATGGGAATCCATAGCAACAAGGCTATAGATCAACCTATTAGTTCTACAACAACTTCGACCGAATTTGTGCCACCCATCATTCTTGAACTAACAATAAAGCCTCCAAAGGGAGTGGAACACAAATCGACATTTAATCCTCATGTTCGAGTAGCATAGGATTATAATATAGTAGAGGATCTAGCCCAATCGCCATCCGCTATGTCGACACTTGAAGTACTTCAAAATTGCCCCTCCCAAAAGCAGGCTCTATTATCAGCAATAGGTTGGATTGACCCAGTGGATTTGAATCTTGTGGCCTTTATTCATAAAGGATACGAATCTCAGCTACCAGCTCAACTCGCTTTCCTCGTACAAGTGAAAGCCCTCAACAAAACTGTTCATCGAACAATTATTAATGAGGGGGCATCTACCTACATTATGTCAATGACTTGCTGGAAAATTTTAGGCTCACCACCCTTGTCAAGATCATCAACGACATTAAAAACATTTGATGGATGAACATACACCTCGTACAGGATTTTAAGTAACTTGCAAGCTGAACTGGGGGGCAAGATAGTAGAAATTGACATCGAAGTTATCAATGAAAACCTTGTTTACAATATCCTACTAGGAAGGCCCTTGATTTATGCTATGGCTGCTATTGTGTCAACATACTTTAGAAAGATTGCATTTCCCTTTCAAGGAAGAATTACAATCGTTGATCAAAGAAACTTCCTCCCCAATAGTTCACAAGTTACGGGAAGCATTCCAATGATCCATGGAATCTCTCATTCACTTTAAAATGTTGGAGTAGGACTCCTAAAAGACCCTGCCTTAATGGGTACTTTTTCCCTACCACCTCCAAGCAATCTGGAGAAAGTGGCCGTGGTGGAAACCTACAATATGATATCTTTGATATCTACACAGATTTAGAAGATGTTCAAAAATTTCCTTAGCATGGATCATCTCCGAGTATTCCCTCCAAGCCCAATAGACATTTTGTAGCAGTCAATTGTGTTGGCCTGGGCGGCAAACCCAAATCAACGCTCATCGAGTGTTTGGATAGATAGGTCTAAGTAATATGGAACCTCTTCAGATCCTTGGTCACATGTACATTCTACAGACGAAGGAGTCATTTGGTCAATGATAATAAGAGAGTAACCATGGGAAGATTACCACCATCGTTCCCATCTTCCAGATTACCACGAAGATTGTTCGAGCAACCTTAACCATCCTTCAGTTTTTGATTTTCTATCAAATACTATAAATACAATGGATTCTGAGTGAAATATCTCCAATATTGAAGAAATTATCGCCATAAATATCTCGACCAAACTTAATGTTGTAGAGAATATTCATGTCGGCAAATCTTGCTGTTCTTTAGAACTAGAAATATATTGCGCTCTCTTTCATGAGTTCAGAGATGTCTTTGCATGGTCATATGAAGAAATACCAGGTATTGACTTGAGCATCGGTTAACACGAAATCAAGATGTATCTAGATTTCAAACCAGTACAACAACGACTTCGGTAGGTACACCCAAAGAAAGCTACTACCATCAAGGAAGAAGTTGAAAAAGTTTTACATGCTAGTTTCATTTACCCAGTTCCTCTAACTGATTGGGTATCGAATATTGTTCCTGTGATGAACAAGAAAGGAACGATTAGAGTGTTTGTTGATTACAGGGATGTAAATCAAGCTTGTCCAAAGGACAACTATCCTACACCCTTCATCGACCAGATAATTGATGAATGCACCGGATGCGGAATATTTTCATTCATGGATGGATTTTTCAGGTATAATCAAATAAATATCCGCCCACAGAACCAGCGGAAGACTGCATTTATATGTCCGTGGGGCACATTCACGTATCGCAAACTACCTTTCGGTTTAAAGAACGCAGGGGCAACTTTTCAGAGGGCTATGAATTATGCCTTCCATGACATCAAGAACATCATTCAACCATATCTCGCCGATCTACCGGCTCATTTGCGAAAGCGGACTGATCATCCGCAACATTTGAGAGCTATATTTCTACGTTGCTGACACTACAATATATGACTCAATCCAAACAAGTGTGTGTTTTGTGTCAGTTCTGGTCGATTACTTGGTTTCATAGTTTCTAAGGATGGGATTCGATTTGACCCATGTAAGGTTCAGGTAATCATCAATATGCCTCCACCTTCAAATTTGATTCAGATTCATAAACCCCAAGGAAAAGCAAACTTTCTGAGGAGGTTCATTCCAAATTACGCCAAACTTGCTAAAGCTTATATGCTTCTTTTGAAAAAATAAGTGCTCTTTAACTGGGATCAGGTTGCACAAGCTTCCTTTGATGCTCTAAAGAAATTCCTAATAAAAACATCATTAATGTATGCTCCTAACTATAAAAAATAATTTAACCTGTATCTAGCTGCAGCAGATATGACCATCGCAATAGTTTTAGTTCAAGAAGACAATGGAATCGAACATCCTATCTATTACTTAAGTCAAAACTTAAAAGATATAGAAAGAGAGTACTCCTATTTTGAAAAGTTGGCTCTTGCATCTGTTCAAGTAGTACAGAGATTTCGACACTATATTCTCTTTCGCAAAACTACCATTTTTTCATATTGCAACCCTATGACTTAGATTCTGTTGAGTCAGTTACTTGGGGGCAAATATTCAAAATGGATAGCCATTTTGCAAGAGTTTGATCTAGAATTTGTAAAATCCAAATCAAACAAATCTCTGATTTTTGCAGAGTTACTATGCGACTTCTCATCGTCGTCCAATGATTCAACTTCCAAAGCATCAATCGTGGATGAATATTTGGTTCTGATATCATCGAGAGATCCGTGGTATGGAGATATACTGATATATCTCCAAACCCAAACATATAGGCCTACTAGCTCTCACTCAGAACAAAGACATACTTGATACCAAGCAAAAGACTACATGATCGTCGGTGATACACTTTACTATCGTGGTATCGATACTATTCTACGAAGGTGCCTCATCCATGAGGAGGCCAAAAAGGTCCTGAGTGATTACCATTCAGGTACGTGTGGGAGGCATCAATCTAGTTATGCTACGACACAAAAGATCTTACGAGCAGGTTACTTCTGGCCAACCATGTTCAAAGATTGCATAATCTCAGTGAGAAGTTGCCATGCTTGTCAAATCTTCGAATGGAAAACTAGAATACCACCTGCACCTCTGCATCCAGTACTTGCTATTGGCCATTCACCAAATGCGGCATATATTTCATGACATGTAACCCCACCTCAGCCGGGGGGCATGGGTATATCATAGTCGTAGTTGACTATTTTACAAAATGGGCCAAGGTGATGCCCACACAAAACAACAATGGTGAAATGACTGCTCTTTTCTTTTTTAATCATGTAGTCTCTAGATTCAGTGTTCCACAAGCTATAGTCACAGATCATGGATCGCATTTTTGCAGTCACATGATGGTTGAATTGGCTGCCAAATTAGGAGTATCCCATGATAGCTCTACTCTGTATTATCTGCAAGCTAACGGACAAGTTGAGGCCATCAACAAAGTCCTATATCGCATGCTACAAAGGATGATTGGAGTCCAAAAACAGAGTTGTCACCTAATCTTGTACTCATCCTTATGGGCATATAGGGCATCAATAAGAAATGCAACCAGATTTACACCCTTTCAGCTGGTGTATGGCCTGGAAGCAGTCTTACCGATTCAATGTGAGATTTCATCTCTCAAGCTCGCAGTCTACCTTCTCTCCGGAACTTCAAAGGAAGAGGCTCGTTTCTTGGAATTAATCCAGCTAGATGAAACACATCGTGATGTCACCTTGGCTAACAAAGCTCATAAGAAACGAGTGAGGGCACAGTTTGAAAATAATGTCAAACCTTGTGTCTTCTCGGAAGGTGACCCAGTCTTACTTTACTATCAGGAATCCAATAAATTGGGAGTATGTAAGTTCCAATCATTGTGTATGGGTCCCTACATTTTTAAGCGAGTATTAGGAAAAGGAGCCTACGAGTTGGTAGATTACAATGGGATTACACTGTCGCAACCCTGAAATGGGTTGTACCTTAAGCATTACTATGCTTGATTAAGTGTAGTAATCTCTTTATATGCTTTTGTTATATTTTTGTTTTCATTAAGAGTGATCATTTTGGTTAGGTAATCCACTTTTTCATTTGTTGGAGATTTCAAACCTATTGGAATCATTGGTTGGATACGCCCATGGAGCTAGTTGTAGTAAGTGGAACCTATCTTTTGCATCCTGGGCCATTTTTGATCCAAGAAGCAAGTTAGTGAGTTTCAGAGGAGTAAGTATTGGTCAGTCAACGAACAACATCGCTGATTATATTGCATGGATAGAGCTTCTCTTTGATGTGATCGCACATGGCATACGCCGACTAGTTGTCAAGCTAGACTCAGAACTCATCATCCTATAGCATACTAGCATCTATTCCATTCAGAATCCAGCTATCTATCATATGTTCCTAAGGGTCAGGATTTTGGAAAGGCAGTTTGATTCTATTCAATATCAACACATTTCCAGAAACTTAAACACATTAACTGATTCTTTAGCAAATTATGTGTTAGATAGACATTTGCAGCATTTATAAAAGAAAAGCATTTCAATCAACATTTGCGTCAGGATCATATAACTTAACCAAAATAAAGCTCTGAAAATCAAAAATATATATAACTATTTATAGTTTTTACAAAATGTTCTTTGTCCATGAAAAAAATCGATCATATGACCCAAAAATGCAAAAATGTAGGAAAGCACCCTAGACTAATGGTGCTGGTGATAACAAGTCACCACCTTTGCAATCATATGTAAGTGCCTAATCCATCAACTCGGCACGCCAGTGGTATGGCACTCTAATCTTAGAGGTAACTTGTCAGTCTTGACATCCAAAATACAAAGGGTGAGACCCTCGATTTGATCCTGCAATACTGCAAGAGTCTCAGCTATGTCAAGATCATGAAGGACAACCCTCCCTACAACCTCTCCTGCTGGAATGATAGTTGCTACCCTTGGGAACACTGCTGATCACACTTGTCCAATATCTACACAAATATATGGGTTTGATTAGTCTTGATAGCATTTAAAAAACACAAGAACATTATAAAATCAATAAACAGAGATATTGTCAGATCTTTTTACCTATAACACCGCATGGCTCACCAGCCAGCAGCACCAAATCTGGGTCACCCAGGAAATCCATCTCAACATATGGATACTCAGCATAAACCATCTGATGATGGTTGAACCACTGAAAAAAGGCATCATAGAATGAAATCTGCGACTGACCAGAATGCCTGGCCATAAGATCAACCCATCTCTGCATCCATGGTTTCGTCAGTGCTAGCACTTTGAGTGAAATGTACTGTGGCTGCATCAGTGGGATCCTCTCTAGGGTGAAAGCAATCAGAATAGAACCATAATGAAATTTATTGGATCTTCCATTCTTCACCTTAGTAAGTTGTTCTTTTATAACCATAAGTACTGCATCAGACTAGTTGAATACCTTTGGTTCAAGGCATTCCAAGGTATATTGCATATAGGACTTGTTGGCCAAGTGAAGAGCAGCGCTACGAGCCAATCTAGCAAAGGTGAATAAGATATTACTCAAGGACTAGCTAGTGACATCTCGCATACTGATCTTGACATCCCTGCTTAGCTGAGATCCATCTCTACAGAATCGAAAAATGTAATCCCTCACAGATTCACCCCCACGTGTGGATCCTGATTATGAGAGAGGGTCACCACGCCTCGATAAACCGGTCAAGAACTAGGTATCCTCAATAGTCAAAGGGATGGATTTGCCTCTAATCTGAAACACTTGGTTGGTAGGATCCCATGCATGAAGAAGATATTGTAGGAAGTTTATTTGTTGCCTCATGCTGGATATGCGGAAGAACTTGAGCAAGCCACAGTTTCACAATGCAGTAACCGTACCGAGATCATGTAAGGCAATCATATCCTCTTCTTCATGCTTGCATTCATGCCATGTAACAACCATCTTGATCCAATGAATCTCTGAAAAACAAGCAAGAGAAGAATTAGGATCCTGATTTGGGAAAAAACAGACAAAATTTCCATGAAAGAATAGTGCATAAACTTTCCTCCTTGCACCCATCGCACCCTAGCTATGTACTGGGTGGGATGCATACTGACTGGCTAATGGCCAGCTCAGTATGCATCATGTTAGTGTCAGTCTTTGTAGCCTTCCTCCCATGATCAAACATGATCTTACAAAGTGATTTTAAGGTGTCAAGGTCAAATTTTGTCATTTCAGTGAGTCTTCAAGTAAAATGTGGTCACTGGTTATTAGGTCTAGGGTTTGTTTTCACTCCTTTCAAAACTTTCCAAATGTCGGTCCATGTCACCATTCAGCTGAGTGTACCATCATTCAGAGGGTTTTCATCATCATGTCAAGTTCCACTGGGTCATTTTACACCTTGTTCATGCTTCGGTTGTGCCCAGCTAAGGTTCATTTCCCTCTCCTAGGTGTTACACTGAAATTTGTCACCATGACTATCTGCAGTTAATATGGCTCCATCAATAGTCATATTATCCTCCTTGTCAAGCCTTATACCTCTGCTCTTCATGTCAAACTTCGAAAAACAAAGAAAGTCATTAAAAAACATGTTTATCTCTAGGTACGCAGGTTCTCTCTACCTTGCCTGCGTGTACGCATCCCAAGCTCATTGTACCTGTATACTTGTATGCTCTATAAGTCAAGGGATGGGTGCGTACCCCTGTAAAGGTCAAAATGCGCGAGTTTCATCTTAAAAAAGTTACTTGTGGTCACCTCTAAAGCCTTCTAGAAGAGCGTTTGACGTGTATTGAGAACCTCCAGATGGTTCATGCATCCCTATGATAGAGGAACTTATCCCATCAAGAGAGGAGCTACCCCATCCAAAAGAGGGAGTATCCCATTAATGTTGGAACTAAATAAATTCCTCTAGAACACTATAAATACAGGCATTTGGCCAAGGGAGGGGAGGTTGAAAGCTGAACATTCCAAAGGGTAGATGCTGCTGGAATTAGGACTTCCATTGTAAGCTTGTGAGGAGAGATTACCATCCTTTCTAGTTTCATTTG
>APFE031094254.1:0-39492 GCA_000404065.3 Pinus taeda | reverse complement strand
TTTCCTTAATACAAATAAGTCCATTCTTCTCAATGATTTGTTGTTAATGAATTTTTTCATATACTCCTTGGTCTATATTTTAAATATGCTTTGTTTTATGGATTATTCAGGTGTTATGTAATCGTTTGATTGTTAGTGTATGCAGGTTTCAAAGTGAAGGAGGAGCTCATCTAGATTGACGAGGCTGGACTGCTACAACAAGCGTTGGACTTGAGGTAGGATCGAAAAACACTTGGTTTCTCATAGAGTAATGTATGTTTAGGGAAGGATTTCTCTTAATTGTCTTGTTTGTCACTACAGAGTCTTAGACTCCTAGGGAGGTTAGTTTTGTCAGCAAAAATAACTCTTTCTGCATGACAGTAGGGTTTTGAAGGTAATGTCTCTTGGATGGTCAAATCATCAGTAAAACCTATATCCTAATGTTCATACACCTTCCCCTATCCTTAATGTACCTTATTAAACACTTTCCATCACTAAGATCTCCCAAATTCCTCATTTTTGCACAAACCCTAGTTTCTTGCTACAACTTGACAATTTTCTAGGCTAGGCTTGTGTTTTTCCCTTTTGGACCCCTTCTCCTCACTCAATATTTATAATTCCACTTTCCCTTGCTTCCTAGAATCCCTCCCTACTTCCCAAAATTTCCTAAAGAATTTGGAAGCTCCTTATCCCCTTAATTTCGCTTCATTTTGACAAATCCACTGTTCCACACATCGGGGTAGGTTTTACCCAAATTATGTTTCTATGAGATAAGAGATGAATTTGGGAAAAATGAGAAATAATTTTTTCCACCATAGGCCAAGGAAGAAAAACCTCCTTCAATTTTTACACATGTTTCATGTTTTTAGAGAAATGTCAAAAAAATAGTTGCCTCAGGATAATTGATTCATCTCTGGAGTGACCTTGGGAAAATCAAGTTTTCTCCTAGCTTGGTTAGCCAAATGACTTGCCTGATAAGTCAACTGATAACTAGACACAAATATATTTCTAATGAGCTATCATGATCTCAATTTAGAGTTGAGGAAGACCTTCAAAAGTTGACTGGAACATCACTCTACCTTGAGGCAGCCTCATTTGGAACATTTCGACAAGTCTTGGGAGATTTGATTTTTGACAGGGTAAATAAACTCAAAATTGAAAAATTATAGTTGGGTTGAAAATTAGACTCAATAAACTTCCCAACAAGCTATCCAGTGCCCAATTTGGACACTAGGAAGGCCTCCAAAAGTCTCCTGCAAAAATCGCTATGCAATGGATGAGAGGTGTGGCGTATAGAGGAGGCACGACGCATTGGGCCGCCCTCCACAGTGTAAAAAATACACAGGTGCGGCGCATATAAAGGGTACTGCGCATTGGGTTTGTGGCACGGTGCTTAGAGCTTCCAAGCCCAATTTTATCCTAAACTCTCTCAAGTTGTGAAAAATTCTTAAATCTTGGAATGTGCAAGTAAGTCACCATCTCTTCATTGCTAGTGGAGGAGTTTTCTTTAAGGTTTATGGTGATCGTGTAAAGAAAATTCAAACCCTACCTCTTGTATCTCTCAAAGAAAATAGTACCTATGGTTTGCACTATTGTTTGGCTGCCAAGTCATTCGCTTGCATTTCCACTCCCTCACTCATTTTCCTAGTTTCTTCCCATATTACCTAATTCCAATAATCCCAAAACAAAATCATATATCCCTATCCCCAATACTATTTTTCTCAAACCACAAAAATCCGTCAACCCTAATTGCTTTCACAAACTCTAAATATCATTCCCTCAAAGGCCCTACAAACAATCTACCCAACCTCTCATACACATTTCTTCCACATTCCCTCCACAGCCCCTCATACAAACATACCTTTAGCAGCAAAAACCTAATCACAATAAATCTCATCAAGAAAACTCACACAGTAGCAAGCATCGAGAGCCTTGGCTTGAAAGAGCCAACATCCACCTAGAGAGATTTTTGGAGAAGGCTAACAAGGAGAAAAACGTGTTGAGAAACATGGTATATCATTATTTGTCAAGGAATATGGTGTGCCAAGCTAGAATCAAGAGCTTGAAGGCCAAATTGAAGAAGAGAACGAGAAGGCAAAAAGCAAAATATAAACTTTAGATCTTGGTTGAGGCTCCCTTGGCCCATCATAGCACCCGATGGAGGTAACTCAACCCAAATTTCAAAAAATTTGGGACACGTTTTTGCATTTTTGGAATTTTTGGGCTAAAACACAAATATTTCTGCTCTATGCGCCATGCCACGTGGCGCTAACTTTTGCTAGGATGTTCCAAATCACAAAAACTCATAATTTTTGGATTTGGCATGGAAAATTATGTTTTCCTACTTATGACAAAGAAATTTGAGCAGGTTTCGAGCCCTCTGTTAGAGTCGGTGTAGTTATCCCTCCGTTAGAGATCAAAGCTCTTTTTGCATTCCATGTTTAGGTGTCCCATCCATTTTGATCAGTTTCATTTCGTTAGGCATGCCATAACTCTGACAGAATGGTTTGTGTTACTCATTCCCCTCGTGCTTGGCACTCCTGGTTCAAGTCTATTCATAAAAACAAGTCTTGAAAGATCATTTACAGTCTTGTTTTAAATTTCTAGGTCATGACAATAGTTCTCGGTCATTAGGTCTAGGGTTGAGTCAATTTTGTTTTGCAAAGTCTAAGAAGACAAGCAGGCCAAAGGGATGTCCTCAATAGATTGTTACTTCAATAATTTTTATCATTATACAGATAAATTAGGACTTCTCTTCAAAACTCGATTTTGAAGATAAGTTGTCATCTCATTTTCGTAAAAAAATTTCAAAAATTTCAGTTCTTGAATTGTCCAAGCGCAGCCTTGGTCTCCTTTGCTAGATCGTATCACAGTTATCCCTGCAAAAAATTGTCAATGAAAATCATTATTTCAACCAAATTTAAGGAGGAAACCAAAAAGGTCAGAAGTCTATTAATCTTGAAAAAGTGTCAACGACAAAACATTACAAAATGGGCTATGGACCAAGCAAAAATCAAAAGGGAGTCTTTATAAAGATATTTCATGAAATTTTCAACTCATTCCACATGCCAAGAGTGAAGAATATTGTTCCAAAGCAAAATTGTGAGTTTGAGAGGAAGTTGGAGCAGTTTCAGGGGCGCGCGACGCACTGGAGTAGGCATACGACGCATCAGGGGCGCGCGGTGCACTGGGAACAAAGCCACAATGTAAAAATACATGCGCGCAATGCATCAGAAGCGCGTGGCGCGTTGGGTGAGGCGTGCAACGCACTGGATTTGAAGCCCGAAATTTGCTTGGAAAGGCATCGAATTGCCTCCTCTCCACACAAATTTGCAGCATTTTTAGAGCAAAGAATAGTTTACAGTCAATTGTACACACAGTTTATACATCAGCATATATATCCTAGCTATCTTAGTCATGTCAGAGACCGAGTCAGTCTATGAGCAGGATTATGACAGTGATTCTACACCGGCGGTAAATGTGCCAAATGTGCCACGGAGGTATCACAAAGGTGGCAAAAGTGGTCAGCATGTCAGGGAGGAGCCTACTACTTTGGCTCAAATGCAAGCTTACCCACTTGCAATGGATTTTTTTCGGCGTCAATCATGTTTCCAATACTGTGAGATGATCTCACAAACTTAGCATCATCAGGAACTAGTCTGTTTATTTGTTCTACATTTACATTGGTCATGTAAACCTGGCCGGAGTGGATTTCACCTTGTCACCAGAGACCATTGCCCAGGCCACCGGGATAGCAGATTTAGGGGAGGAATGGAGCAAACGCTAGCTGTTAGACAAATTCTACTATGAGCCATACATCAAATCCAGGTATATGAGACACTTGAGCACAGTTTTTCCTTTCAGATTCCTGAGGGATGAGTTTGCACCATTGATGAAACTCATCATTCGATATTTCAGTCGCGAGGGTAGATTCTTGCGTCTCTATGTGTACCATGTTCGTTTGTTGATGCATTTCACGAGGGTATGTATGATGAACATTCTGTACTTCATGTGTCGCAACATAGAGAGGATGGTGACTTTAGTACAAAGGAAGAGCCCAGCACATCAGCATAACAGCATATATCATTACGCGTTGATCAAAATAATAGTGATGCATCAATTGGCATAGCAAGGCATTACTTGGGAGGATTTGATCTCCCGTGACTACTTCTTAGCATTACAGTCACCTCCCGAGATAGTTCATGATGAGGGAGCGCCTTCACACCATCCAAACATTCCTGAGACTGAGCATATAAGTGCTCCTCCATATGTCATACCAGCGAGGCCACAGGGCCTTATTTGCATCTACACGACGAGTACTATCTCCAGCCGGGGTGGATGGGGTCTCGTTGACTTCATCAGCACAGTGAGTATTATCTCCACATCATGTGGAAGGGGTCTCGGCTTCTTCTTCAGCACAAGTACAGATCCAGGATTGGGGCAAGAGGACCATGTATGATGAGGGTCCTTCAGGAGGTCGGGACATGGATATCATTGATGTTGATGCTAGCTCTCCTAGCTCGGAGCTAAAGGACATCATCTGAGAGCAAAGGGCTGAGAATGACTCACTGCAAAAGAAATTGCAGATGGCTAAGTGGGTGATTAACTACTTGGAGCAGCACAACAAACAGCTAGAAGGTGAACATACACTTTATGAGCTGTGGAAAATTCGGGAAGATCGAGAATTGGCCCGAAAGAGACCCGGTGATTTGACACCGATTGATCGAGAGTTTATGCTCATTCAGGTGAACACTCATTTGGAGAAATTGTTGGCGAAGGCAAACAAAGACAAGGACATGCTTCGTCATATGAAAACTCACTATTGGGCTCGTATGCATGTTTGCAAAGCAAAAATGAAGATCCTAAAGAGGTGATTGAGCAAAGCAATAAAACGGCGGAAAAAGCCCGATCCACTCCAAATTTTGGCCGAGGCTTCGTTGGAAGGGCATAATACATGATAGAGGGTCTTCACTCCAAATTTGAGAAAATTCAAAGAAATTTTTGTCATTTTGTCCTAAAAACAGGTTTTTTGGCTCAACGCGTAGCGCGTCGACGCGCGCGCTTAAGATTGGGACACTTGCTGGAGGAAAAATCTACATTTTTTGGTTTGTCATGATGAATTATACATGCTCAGCTATTTCCAAATCATTTCATTAAGATCTGGGTGACCAAAAGGCTCAAAAACACCATGGAAATCACCTTTCTGCCACCTTTTGCACCAGCATGAAGTACTTCCGGGAGAATGACATTTTGAGGGGGCAAATGAGATCCAAATTGACAAATCCCACTTGGGATGGATAACAGACATCCATGGCTTTCCAACCAGATATCATGAGCTTGATTTGGATGCCAGGAAGTTCCCCAAAAATAGGTTGAAAGGCGTGTGGCGTATAGGGCTCAGGCACGTGGCGCACAATGTTTTTTTGCACAATTTTCATCTCCAGCTCAGGAAATGAAGTCAGTTTGACCAGTTTTGACTTATGATGTGATTTTTCACTCCTCTTGATGTAATTAATGAAACATGATATGATTTTGACACTTAGTTACTTATTCTAGAAGATTCATCCACTAAAAGGTCAAAATTTAATGAATGAATTGGTTTCCTACCTTATAGAGGCAAGTTGTTTTGACTGCCTAGATTGTAGTGCTTTATTTAGAGTTGGTTGAAATAGCTCCTAGGATGATGAGATCGACCGCTAGAGGCAAGGGAATGGGTTGGCTTGCCTGTATTATGTATTTTCTTAGTCATTTTCAGGGTTGGACTCTTGGGAATAGCTTGACACTCTATTGTACATATTTTATCTGCATTTTTGGCAAAGGAAAGATCAGGGTTTTGCAGCACTATTTGGGATTCATGTAGCTTTATGTGTTGATGGTGTTCTTCTTTCAGTATTTGTAAGTTATTTATGTGTATCACTTTCCTTCTCTTATCTTCTGCAATTGAAAAAATGAAGTGTTAAGGTAGAATCCATAATTTTCTATGCTCTTCTTTTAAGTTTGTTTGATTTTCCATGTTTTCATCTGTTTATGGAGAATCCTTAAAAATTTCTTGCTCTCCTTAACTTCTCACTAGTCAGATATAGCCATTCACTCTCTTTAAAGGCATCAAAACAATTGCCTATCTTGCCCCAAGTAGACCTCTGCAAAAACTGTGCCTCATCCCCGCACCCAAAATTGCCTTTCCCTTGAATTCAACAAAACTTCAAAAAATCAATTTCAAACTCCTTGTACTTCATACCTAGCCTAAAATTAGCTATCAAACTAGTCATCTTGACCTCATTGATTACCTTTTTCCGAGATTTACTTAGAGAGAGCCCTCTCTTATCCTCTAGGGCTAGCTACGAGGCTGAGCGTGGTTTGATGTAGCCTTGAGTTTTATCTTATTTTAGCCTAAGGTGGATTTGAGTGCTAACACCCTCAAAAAGGTCAAAAACACTCAAAAAATGACCTTTCTGCCCCTATTTTGACACACAAGAAGCAGTGTTGGGAGAACTGAGTTTCAGAGGGGAAAATGGAGGCCAAATTGAAACATTCTACTTGGGTTCGAAAGTAGACAGGTAGTCCTTTCCAACAAGTACACTTGGAGCTAATTTGGACATAGGGAAGACCTTCAAAAGTGCCTCCAAACAGGCGATACACATAGAGAAAACAGGCGCGACACATAGGGAAACTTTTGCTAGTTTGACCAAGTATACATTGTTTTTTGCGCAGTTTTGGCCATTTTTGACTTTTTCACTTTCTTGATGGAAAATTGTGATGTAATTTCATGTACATTGATGGATCATGATGTGAATATGTAAAATTTTCACTTGGTTAGGTAGATTCATCAGTTAAAAAGTTGTTTGAAACTAAATGAATCAGTTCCCTTGTTTCTAGAGGCATGTTGTTTCATTGCCTGATTTTTAGTTCCTAGTTTAGAATCAGTTGGATCAGCTCCTAAACAAGTGAGCTCGACCCCTAGAGGATAGGATGAGCTATGCTTTTTCTATATTATGTTTTTTTTCAGTGATTGGCATGGTTCGACTCTTAAGAAAGTAAGGAGCTTTATTGTACATTCATATCAATATTTTGGCTAAGGAATTGAGACCAGGATTTGCAGTACTCTTTGGGATCCCTGTGGCTTTTGTTTTGGTACAGTGCTTTCTTATGTATTTGTGGATTTATTCATGTGTTATGTATATCATTTTCTCTCTTATTTCTTCTCAGCTAAATCAAACAAGATTGTAAGTAGAATACATTGAAATTGAAGTTCTCTACTTGAAGTTTGCTTTAGTTTTTTATTTTTTCCATTGTTTAGAGAGGATCCATGGTTTCTCTTGCCCTCTTCAACTCCTCCTCTATCTGAATCCATCCATCTCACTTGATTTAGAGTGCCAAATTCAGTTCCCTACCTTGCCCCATTGAGATCCCTGCAGGACTGTGCCTCATTCCCCGCACCCAAACTCTGCCTTCTCATCTAAGCCAACAACTCATCAATTCATTCAAACAACCTCTTGCACATGTATACCTAGCCTAATATCAGTAGTTAAATCAGTCATCTCAAGCCTTTAGTGATCATAATTTGTTGAGATTGACCAGGAGAGAGCCCTCCCCTGACCTGGTAGGGCTAGCTACCAGGCTAAGCGTGGTTTGATGTTGGTCGTGGATGCTACCTTTTTCAGCCTGAGGTAAATTTAGGCACTAAAATAGTGGCAGCCATATTGGGAGAGAAATTTTATTTTCATTGTTTCACTTTGTAGACTACAAACGGAGCCTGAAGTTAGCTAGGTAGCCTTCGAAAATATCTTGCTTTGCATTAGCGAAAGTAGATGAAAGTTGCTTCAGTCAATCTCTGGTCTAGTTTATAAACTGAACATCTAATCTAAACAATCACCCCAGTACATGTATCAAGTTCATATCTGATTGTTGATGGTGGACAATTATCAGACACCAGTAAGGCTGAAATTATTTACTTGGCGATTCCAAATTAGTTTTGAGATTAGATCCAAGGACTCCATTGGAGGATGAACCCGACCAATAGAAACATGAAAGGACAATGTGGATAGATCAAGTATTCATGTTGGAATTTCATCCAAGACATTTTCCAGATTGTCAGTTTTGTTTAAGTATCGAATCTATTTTTAGTTGAGTGAGAGTCAATTTTTGTCGTCAAGTTATCAATTTTAGTCATGCATTTCAGCTTGAGTTTTTGACTCCATTGCCCAATGGATAAAGCATTGGTCTGCTCTCCCAAAGATGTGTCGTTCTTGGCAGCTCCAAGGAGCTACCATCCCCATTGGAGCCAATGTTAGTTTCAGTATTTGCAGCCTTCCTCCAATGATAAACATGCTCTTACAAAGTGATTTTAAGGTGTTCATAATGTTCATAAGGTGTTCATGATGTTCATACACCTTCCCCTATCTATGTACCTTATTAAACACTTTCTATCACTAAGATCTCCCAAATTCCTCATTTTTGCACAAACCCTAGTTTCTTGCTACAACTTAACAATTTTCTAAGCTGTTTTGCTCTTTTGGACCCCTTTCCCTCACTCAATATTTGAAATTCCACTTTTCCCTGCTTCCTAGCATGCCTCCCTACTTCCCAAAATTTTCTCAAGAATTTAGCAGCCCGTTATCCCTTTCATTTCGCTTCATTTTGACAAATACCCTGTTCCACACATCGGGGTAGGTTTTACTCAAATGATGTTTCTGAGCAATAAAAGATGAATTTGGGAAACCTGAGAGAATTTTTTGTCCACAATAGTCCAAGGAAGGAAAACCTCATTCACCTTTTACACAGGTGTCATGGTTTTAGAGAAATGTCAAAAATATAGCTGCCACGGGAGAATTGATGCACCTCTGAAGTGACCTTGGGAAAATCACATTTTCTCCTAGCTTGGTTGGACAAACGACTTACTTGATGAGTCAAATGATAACTAGATACAAATATATTTCAAATGAGCTATCATGAGCTCAATTTGGAGTTGAGGAAGACCTTCCACAGTTGACTGCAACAACACTCTTCCTTGAGGTAGCCTCATTTGGCACATTTTGACCAGCCTTGGGAGATTTGATTTTTGACAGGGAAAATGAACTCCAAATTCAAAAATTCTAGTTGTTACGAGAAGAAAACTCAATACGCTTTCCAACAAGCTATCCCACACCTAATTTGGACACCAGGAAGGCCTCCAAAAGTCTCTTGCAAAATGAGGTACGCATTGGGTGAGAGGCGCGACGCGTTGGGCTGCCCTCCACAATGTAAAGAATACACGGGCACGGTGCATATAAAGGGCACGGTACATTGGCTTTGTGGCACAGTGCATAGATCTTCTAAGCCCAATTTTATCATAAACTCTCTCAAGTTTCAAAAATTTCTTAAATATTCGAATGTGCAAGTAAGTCACCATCTCTTCATTGCTAGTGGAGAAGTTTTCTTTAAGGTTTATGGTGATCGTGTAGAGAAAAATCAAACCCCACCTCTTGGATCTCTTAAAGGAAACAATACCTAGGGTTTGCCCTATTGTTTGGCTGCCAGGTAATTCCCTTACATTTCCACTCCCTGACTCATTTTCCTAGTTTCTTCCCCTATTACCTAATTCCCATAATCCCAAAACAAAATCATATATCCCTATCGCCAATCCTATTTTCACAAACCGCAAAAATACCTAAACCCTAATTTCTTTCCCAAACTCTAAATATCATTCCCTAAAACCCCCTCATTCCCTCAAAGGCCCTACAAACAGTTTACCCAACCTCTCTTACATATTTGTTCCACATTCACTCGACAGCCCCTCATTCCAACATACCTTTCGCAGCAAAAACCTAATCACCATAAATCTCATCAAGAAAACTCACACATTAGCAAGAATCGGGAGTCTTGCTTGAAAGAGAAAACATCCACTTAGGGAGATTGTTGGAGAAGTGCAACAAGGAGAAAAAATTGCTGAGAAACATGGTATATCATTTTTTGTCAAGGAATATGGTGTTCCAAGCTAGAATCAAGCGTTTGAAGGCCAAATTGAAGAAGAGATCGAGATGGCACAAAGCGCAAGATAAAATTTAGATCTTGGCTGAGGCTTCCTTGGCCCATAACAACACCTGATGGAGAAGAATCAGCCCAAATTTCAAAAAATTTGGGACACCTTTTGCATTTTTGGAATTTTTGGGCTAAAACACAAAAATTTCTACTCTATGCGCCACGCCACGTGGCGCTCGCTTTTGCTAGGAGGCTCCAAATCACAAAAACTCAACATTTTTTTGTTTGGCATGGAAAATTATGTTTTCCTACTTATGGACAAGAAATTTTCGCAGGTTTTGAGCCCTCAAAATGGTAAAAAACACTCAGAAAATGACCTTTCTGCCCCTATTTTGACACACAGAAAGGAGTGTTGGGAGAACTAAGCTTTGGAGGGGAAAAGTGAGGCCAAATTCAAAAATTATACTTGAGTTGGAAAGTATATAGGTAGACCTTTCCAATAAGTACACTTGGAGCTAATTGTGACACCGGTAAGGCCTTCAAGAGTGGCTCCAAATAGGCACTATGAATAGAGAAATCAGGCGCGGTGCATAGCGAAATGTTTTCCAATTTGACCAAGTATACACTGTTTTTTGCGCAGTTTTAGCCAGTTTGACTTCTTCACTTTCTTGATGGAAAATTATGATGTAATTTCATGTACATTGATGGATCATGATGTAAATATGTCAAATTTTCACTTGGTTAGGTAGATTCATTAGTTAAAAAGTTGTTTGAAACTGAATGAATTAGTTCCCTTGTTTCTTGAGGCATGTTGTTTCATTGCCTGATTTTTAGTTCCTAGTTTACAATCAGTTGGATCAGATCCTAAAAATGTGTGCTCGACCCCTAGAGGCTAGGATGAGCTACGATCTTTTTATATTATGTGTTTTTTCAGTCATTGGCATGGTTGGACTCTTGAGAAAGTAAGGAGATTTATTGTACATTCACATCAGTATTTTGGCTAAGGAATTGGGACCAGGATTTGCAGTACTCTTTGGGATCCTTGTGGCTTTTGTTTTGATACAGTGCTTTCTTATGTATTTTTTTGAATTTATTCATGTCTTATTTATATAATTTTCTCTCTTATTTTTTCTCAGCTAAATCAAACAAGAGTGTAAGTAGAATACATTGAAATTGCAGTTCTCTACTTGAAGTTTGCTTTAGTTTTTGATGTTTTCCATTGTTTGGAGAGGATCCATGGTTTCTCTTGCCCTCTTCAACTCCTCTATCTGAATCCATCCATCTCACTTGATTTAGAGTGAAAAATTCAGTTGCCTACCTTGCCCCATCGAGATCCCTGCAGGACTATGCTTCATTCCCCGCACCCAAAATCTGCCTCCTCATCTGAGCCAACAACTCATCAATTCATTCAAACAACCTCTTGCACATGTATACCTAGCCTAAGATGAAGAGTTAAATCAATCATCTCAAGCCTTTACTGATCATAATTTGTTGATATTGACCCAGAGAGATCCCTCTCCTAATCTAGTAGGGATAGCTACTTGGCTGAGCGTGGTTTGATGTTGGTCCTGGATGCTACCTTTTTCAGCCTGAGGTAAATCTAGGCACTAACATATCACACCTTTCAATGTACACTAGGTGCGATGGGGAGAGAACGAATTTTTAAAATCCTCAAGGCTTAGAAAAACATGAAAACATGCTCAGAATCAGAAAAGGAAAGAATGCAATTGAAGAGCTCAGGGTTAGCTCCTACCTAGTCCAGATGGCGTCGAAAATAGTCCACAAAATCTCCCGAAATCAGCTGATGAAAATCAAGGGGGAAAACACCTCTAGAGCTCCAACAATCCCAAATTTTAATGAAATGGTAAAAATGAGAGGTAAAAACTACTTTTATGTTATTGTTCACATAATTCAAGTAAGTTATTGACTTTTTAACTCATTTTTCAAGCATGTATTTACATTTCTAATCAATTTGATGAAGCAATTGAATAGGTAGTATGACCATAAGAGAACATGGTGTTAATGGTGAATTGAACATCTCTGACTATTATAACGAGCATGTTTTCGCAAAGCTCAAGATCGTTTAAAAATAAACTTAGCAATGAGCATATGTTCCCTCAAAGTTCAATCTCATTAAAAAATGAACCCACCTTTGGTAAATAACCTTTGTGATCGCATTGCTATCAGATTTTGAGCCTTGGTTGTGTTCTTACCATCAACTCCACTTTCTAGCTGATCATATGCCCCCACTTGATTGTTTACCCTTTTGAGGAATAGCTACGACGAGTGATTATGTTAGCCACCTTCTTTACACTGCCATGATTGAAAAGTTCCAAACTTACCTGGAACCAGTTGCTACCTAAATATATCACTCGTTCCTCAAAAACAAGTCTCTTTTAAGCTCTATTTAGACTCGTAAGATATAAAAAAATCACCGACCAATTGGCCTATCTAGCTTGTTAACGTGATTGGAAGTGCCATCTCTCTTGCATTTTAATCTTTTTGGACCTGAGGGATCATTACACGAAAAGATCGAGTGCTTGTCTTTTTCAGCTCGCTAAAGTGATTGGAAACGTCATCCCTTTAATATTATTTTATACTTTTTCAAACTTAAGGGATTATACTATGAAAAAGGACTACTGAGGTTTCCTTTCCATCTCTTTTCAGACTCTCTAAAACTGAAAAGGACCGAGTTATCTTTGTCATTAAAATCGTTAAAACAATAGCGAAAATCTTGTCCATGCAGACAAGAGAGAGTTTAACTATCACTAGGCTTTCTAAAACATAGTGACAGGTTTGCCCAAAGGGAAAATTATAGAACAAGCATATGATATCCTCCTCAAGCTTGACAAAAATAAAGAGGTACTAGTCAGCAATGATTGGGGAAAAAGGGAAGAAAACTTGAAGAACTTCATTGGTAGCAGGTCGCTTTTAAACATGACACTTTCACTTTGGCACCATGATTGAGTTGGGTTGGGTTATTCCATTCACCGGTCATATCACCATTGGTCTTCCATACCATCCATTTTTGGGTTTAATGCTACCAACCCATTTCAGTTTTGCTGATATGTTCAATAGAAGTCACTCAGAGAATTGACCAACCCAGCTAATGCCTCATTTGCTGCAATACCTTCACGCTCCATTTTTCATGACCACCACCGTGAACCTTGTATCATCAGATCGTTTTCACCTCCAAAAAATCATTTTCTCCGTTTCGTGTCGTAGATGTGGGATTCATTAAGGGCCTCCTACGATGGGTCACTTCTTGTTGACATCAACTCATTATCCAAGAAGTTGACTTAAGATTAACCCTTTGAGTACTTTGAAGCTGACATGCCACAATGGGAAGTTTCC
The DNA here is from genome assembly GCA_000404065.3 of Pinus taeda. Taxonomy (NCBI): domain Eukaryota; kingdom Viridiplantae; phylum Streptophyta; class Pinopsida; order Pinales; family Pinaceae; genus Pinus; species Pinus taeda. Next base: position 26,202 of record APFE031094254.1, on the reverse strand, counting down.
CACTTCCGGTGACAGGTTTACATCAATGGCCTTCGACCAAAAGATTTTGCATGGTGTTTGACATTGACTCATGTATTCACACCACGTGAATTGTACTGTAGTACCATGAGGGTCATTATCGTTATCGATGATTCCTCTCACACCTGTTAACAACTTACATCATTGGCTGGTAATCGGGCGATGTCTTTCCATGTTTGACATCAGAACATCTTTTCACATGGATCAACTTGTACTTCAGGCGAAGATTGAATGAGTTTGAATACCTCGAATCTAGTTTCACCCATTAGGGCTATGATATATTCAAGAAAATAAAGACATCAAATGTACTCTATAGTTGCACAGATAATCATCCAAGCTAAGGGATGATGGCTCTATCCGAATCATCAGTTTGCCACACAGATAATTGCCTGTCCTATGTACACAAAAATGGATTTATAAAGCTAACCGTGGGAATGCCCACCTCAGTGAGATCATGAAAATATTATGAAGATAATATATTGTATGGTATCTTATTACAAGTCACCTTCCAGTTCGAAAAACCTCAGATCCTCATGATAAAGAATTTCACCCGACATCAGAAGATTTATGACCTCATGCTTTAGGGGGAAACTGTTATAGACATATTTGGGCACTGTAACCCCAATCACATATGTCCATAAACCAATGGATTCTAAACCCCGAAAAGTGTTGTTTCAAACTCTAAAGGATCAAGGTCAACTGATTACATCATTTCCTAGAAGTTCTACCTGAAAAACTGCTCAGAACTGGTCAAAACTGGACCATACAGACTGCTCCATGCTAAGGGTGAGATGCATCTCACCTGCTACACACAAAGGGTGTAATGCATACTAAAAAACCCTTCTATAGGGTGCGATGAGTGAGATCAGACAAATGGTAGAGGCAATTTGCTAGGTGGAAACCTAGAGAATCTTCTAGAAACTACTCATATGACACTCGCCTCTCTGAATTTGCCCAGGGATGAGTAAGATATCATGAAATCTCCAAGTGGAACCAAGAACTATCAGCGAAATGACACTAATAAAAATCCTAGAAGTTGACTCAGCCCCCTGCAAATATCTATATATGGATCCCTCATCCTAGAGATCTAGAGGCTGGAATTTTGTATTTTGTAAGGAAGTGCCGTTGGTTTCTCTATGAAACATTGTATTGTTGGGTGATCTAGCGTTTCATGAGGTGAAGATGGCTTTCATGCTAGGAGGATGGCACTGGATTAGAGAGCTGGGATGTAATACTCTCTTCTACTCCTTCTATCAATAAAGCTATTCAAGCTTTCCTCCATATACTTGTATATTTCTGAATCTTGTATTTGTGTATGCATTTGTATGGTTAATGTACATCTGATTCTACATTTTTTATGGTTATAGATCTCTATGCTTTGATGGTATTTTGTTGTTTTGACTCTACAGGTGTTCTTTGAAGCGGGACAAGTGAGAAAGGAGTGGTGAAGCTCTATCAAAGGAGAGAGGCAACAAACAAGGAGCCAAGCGAAAGACTAAGGTTGGTACTCTCTGCATCTCTCTCATCTATCTCTCATAAAGGAAAACACAAGTTACTTTGAATTGTTTGTTTCTAAGATAGCTACCCGCCTTAGTGGGACTAGTAGCTCTGAATGGACACTATTTTTCGCAAAAACAATCCTGTCCTTGGTAAAGCCACCCAATGGTGTATGGTTTTGGGTGTGTTGGGGTCGGTAATCTCAACCACTTCATGACCTCTGCCGAAATGAGGTTCTTTTGGCTCCTGATGTCGACAATGAATTGTAGCAGGGAACCCTTTAGCCACATCTGGGAGTGGAAGAGGCCCTCCTCCTCCTCTGGACCTTTGGGTTCCTCCTTCTGGGCATTCATGGTGGCAACGATGGCACTGGGCTCTACATCAATAATATGCTTCCCTTTGTCATTCCCATTTTTGGGTTTGGACTTAGAGTTGGAACATTCATCTGATTCAAAACCCTTCAACTTAGCCACCAAGGATTTCTTCGCCCGACACTCACTTGTGTTCTGAGTGGAGCTCTTATGGAACTCACACCACTTTCTTGTGTCCTTCTTCAGCTTTGTGGTGTTATTTTTTTCTTGCGACTTTGGTGGGTTTTCCTAGGTGGCCTCACCTTGGATTTTTCCTTTTTTCTATAGTTTGGGGGCACCTTTCCTTTGCTTTCAATTCATATATCCCAAGTGTCTCTTTTTTTGTTTAAGATTTTGCTCGATCTTGACAGTGTATTGGTATGTTGTGCCAAGTTAGGTGATGTCTAAGAACTCCATGTCATCGTTGATGTACCTCTGTAGGCACCTACAGTACTTGAGTACCAATTTTTTTTTAGAATCCCTGATACCCAACTTCATGCGAAGGGTACGAAAAATATTGGTAAGCTACAACACATCTTGGTTCCTTCGCTACCACAGCATGGTTGACTTTATGTATTTATCCTGATATATCTCAACAAGGTATTTCTACTCCTCGATGGCATCTTGAAATCAATTACAAGTGGGTGCAGCTGAAAACAGTGAGGGCGTACTTTCATCCTTCTACTCACAGTAGGTTTCCAACCTGTCTGTGACGTGGGGAGTGGCTATGAGAAGAGAAAATAATATTTTCATGAATGGAGAAATCATGAACAAAAAAATATCCTTCTAGCAGATTTAACCAATTATCTACGATGTATGCATCTATTTTTCCCTCAAATATGGGAATTTCAAATTTAACTTGTAACTTAAAAGGAGTGGCACCTCCAGAGTGGATGTTGGAGGTGGATGCACCATCGGTGGGAAAATGTTGAAGGATCTAGGAAAAGTTATCCATCATCGTGTTCCTTTGTTTCTTGAGGGCCTCCTCAAGCAATATTTTGATAGGATCTATTGCTCCGTCATCTTTCTTTTTTTCCCCATGGGCAACCGTCGGGGTTTGTGAGGCTAATCTTGCAAAGGTTGAACCAGATCAAGCCCTAACACCTTATGCCCCAACCTCGTTAGGGATATACGAAGAAGGATCAAGAAATATCAGACCACTCTGATACCATTAATCAAAATTTAAATAGGAATGAAACAAATTATAGATATAACCATAAACAAAGAGATGCAACAAAAACAAAACTTCATTTAATTAATACCAAAGAACTCAAATATGCTTACCTATAGAATGGAAATAAACTAGCTCGGGTGATGGTAGCTTATCTCTGAGAATAGATGTGGCAGCTACATGCCTTTGAACTATGTACAATGAGGCTTGAAGGATTTATTAAGGAGAAGCAATGGAAAAAACCAAAACATACAAAAAAACTAACCCTAGGAGATGAAACACCAAATTATGGGCTTCATTGGGGTAAATTCGTACATCAACTTCCCGGGGTCGTAACTTTGTCATACGATCTCTGTTTGACACAGAAAATACATCATTATAAATATCTATCCAAGGAACACAACTAATAATAGTGAATATTGAGTTGAAAATTGATATTCACCAAGGTTAGATTCCAAAAAAAGCATTGTTTAGTGCCTGAAAACGACTCTGGAAGTTTATGGCCTGAAAAACTGCCAAAAATAGTAAACTATGCTACAATTAAGGAAACTAAAAAACTAAAAGAATCAATGGTGGGGTTCAAGTGGAATAGGTGGGTGGCCACCAATATCCACCTGTATCACAATGTGAGCATTTTAAAAGAAAGGATAGTGGATGAATATCACAAGAAATCATATGTAGGCCATCTAGGATACCAAAAGATGATAGAAACAATAATAAAATAATTATTTTCGCCAAACATGAAGAAGGAGGTGGTGAAATTCTTAGAAAAATGTTTATAATGTCAACAAGTAAAGGTGGAACATCAACACCCTACAAGACTGCTAAAACCACAGCCCATTCCTGAATGGAAATGGGAAGTTCTTTCATTGGATTTTATTATTGGATTACCAAAGAGAAAATGGAAGCATGACTCAAACATGGTGGTGGTGGAATATTTAACTAAAGAAACACATTTTATACTTTTGTTTTCTACTTATGGAACAACATAGATTTCCAATATTTCCATGAAGGAAATTTTCTAAATACATGTTGTACGAAGGATTGTAGTGTTAGAAAGAGAGTCTAAATTACCTCCAAGTTTTGCAAAGCTCTGTTTGGAGGCATGGGAACCTAATTAGACATCAAGATTTCATATCATCCTCAAATGGATGGACAGAAAGAAAGGACCAATAAGATTTTGGAGGATATGCTACGATTGTATGTGATGCATAGGCTTACTAAATGGGAGGATTTTATGCTTTTAGAAGGATTTTCATATAACAATAGCTACCAAAATTCAATAAAAATGAGTCTGTTTGATGTTGTATATGGCAGAAAATGTCATACAACGCTCAATTATAGTCAATCGAAAGATCGATTGATATTAGGGCCAGAAGGTTTGTAGGCAATGAAACATGTGGTATGAAAGATATGACAGAACATCAAAAGTCTACAAGACAGAAAAAAATTTTATTTGGATAGGAAAATAATCCATCAAGAGTTTAGTATTTGATACCATTTTTAGTGAGGAGTAAAACCAAGGAAAGGTACTTTAAGAGCTAAGACTTGTGCAAAATTGCCACAACGATTTTGTGGGACTTTTGAAATCTTGGACAAAGTTGGTCCAGTAGCATACCAACTCGCTTTGTGCAACCATATTAAATTTCTTTCATGTGTCATTAAATAAATATGTTCATGATAATTCTCACATGATTGATTGGAATTTGATATAGGTGCAACCAGAAGGAGACTACTTGTCAAAGCCACTTTGCATCCTAGATTAGGAAGACATCTTGCTCCTAAATCATGTCTTCGTTCATGATAAACTATAGTGGAATCAATTTACACCTAATGAGGCTACTTGGGAGTAGGACGAGACAATGAAACAAGCCTACCCAACATGGTTCAGGCATTAAGAAAGTGAAAAACAAACATCGAGGTTGGTGTTAATTTAAAAACAGGGGTAAGATGTAATACCCCTCAGTTTCTATGAAAATATATTTTTGTTTTTTATGATCTATTTTAGTTGTTAGAGCTATAAATCCATGGTGGACTTGACTTAAAATGAAAAATAAAGTATGATGATGTAATAAATGAATTTTATTAATGAAAAAGGAAAAACATTGTAAATTTGTTAGGAAAGAATGACTTGAGTAAGAGATTCTTGCCAAGATTTGTAAACTAATATTGGTGGATAAGATCAAGACATTGTTCCCTTAAATCACAACTAAAAATCGCTAGGGGGTGACTAATAAGATTTAATAGGATGGGAGAGAAAATCTATTAAATCACTCTGTTGTAGAAAAAAATTGATTAAGGGTGAATAAAGTGTCGCATGAGAGAAAAGATGACTTTAAAGGAAAAATAAGAAATACCTTTTTAAAAAAAATAAAGAAAACGTAGGCTAGTGGGTTAGTAGACACATGAAAGGTGGGGAACTTCTAATGAAAAATATGCTAGGGAAATGATATATAAAATAAATTGCCTGGAATTAGAAGATTTTTTTTTATTCTTTGGAAAGCACATCACAGCTCGAAGGGAACTGGAGGATTTAGTTCAAGATTGGGAGGAAAGTGATTCACCCAAGTGTAGTTCCAGTTATAGATACAATTATAATTTTTTGGTGAAGTATTAACTATGATTTATGAAAAATTATGAGCATACTATGTTTACTTTCTAATCATTCAGTAGGATGTAAAACATGGGGGCTTCACTCAATGAACCTCTAACCTATCACACGCATTCGTGACATATTAAAAAATACCCTTATTTTCACTACATATTGGAAAATAACCATAAGGACCACATTATCTAACCCCCTACCAATACGAATGCAATACACCTTCCCAATTTAAAAAACCCCTACTTCCACTAAATATTGTAGGTATCTATTTTTGAATAAACATTTTTTATACCCCTTTATATTTTTTCATTAACTTTGAGCTCCATTTTTTGTACCTACCAATATAATAACCCTTTACCCACTATATATTCCCCAATATATTATGAAATTTTTTCCTTAATATATATCGCCCAATATGAACTGACGTGGTATGGTATTACTCCCCCAGTGAAGTCCTCGTGGTGTAAAATAAGCGTATCTAGTCTACTAAAATTATATTTTTCATAGTATTGGTTAAGATATGATGGTGTATGGAAAGAGGGAAGTGGTTATATAGTTTTGTAGAATTGTATGTAGATAGAAATAAATTATTTTAGTATAAATTTATGAATTTTTTAAATAGGATTGTTTTTAGTCGAAAGAAAATTCAGGAAGATGGTAAATGTAATTGGGAAAAAGATTAACGACCTCATGCTTTAGGGGGCAACTGTTATAGACATTTTTGGGCACTTCAACCCCAATCATAAATGTCCATAAATTGAGGGCTCCTAAATTCCTAAAAAGTGTTGCTTCACTGCCTAAAGGAACAATGTCAGCTGATTACATCATCTCCCAGAAGTTCTCCACTAAAAACTGCTCATAAATGGTCAAAACTGGACCATACTGAAAACCCAGTGCGGAGGGTGTGATACATATCACCTTCCCAGTGTATAGGGTGCGATGTATATTGAATGGATCCCTGTAGGGTGTGATGGTTGGGAATGGACAAATGGCAGGAGCAAAATGCGAGGTGGAAGATCATGGAATCTTCTAGAAGCTTCCCTTCTGACACTTACCTCTCTGTTTTCGACTAGGGATGAGTAAGAGATCACTATTCTCCAAGTGGAAGTAGGAACTATCAAAGAGAGGACACTAATCAAGACCCCAGAAGATGAATCACCTCCCTATAATCATCTATATATGGATCCCTCATCATAGAGATCTGGGGGCTAGAATTTTGTATCTTATAGAGAAGTGTTGTTGTTTTTCTGGTGTAATTTCATACTGTTGGGTGATCTAAGCTTTACTTGAGGTGAAGAAGGGCCTTCTTGCTGGAGGATGATGTTGGGTCAAAACATATGGTTGTAATCATCTTGCTACTTTTCATATTAATAAAGCTATTCAAGTTTTCCTCCATATTCTTGTATGTTTCATTATATATGCATTTGTATGGTTAACACACATCTCGTCCTGTGTTATTTATGAATATAGATATTTGTTCTTCGATAGTATTATGTTGTTGTGATTCCACAGGTGCTCTTTGAAGTTGGGCAGGCAAAGAAGAAGCGGTAAAACTCTATCAAGAAGGAGAGGAAATCAAGTGCAAGACTAAGGTTGGTATCCTTTATTCCACTCCTATCTATTTTCATAAAGGAAAGAAAAAGTAGAATTTATTTTTTTGTTTCTAAGATAGCCACCAATCTTAGTGGGAATAGTAGCATCCGAGTGGACACTATTCCCGGTAACACCTCTTCAAACAATTTCCGTTAAATACTATAGAGGATTCAACCGAAAAGAAAGAAGAAGAGAAGAAGGAAACAAAGGCAACCGAAGGGTTGGAAGAGGGATTTAAAGAAGTGTCCACAAGAAGAAAATCTGTAAGAGCGCCCCTGCAACAACCACTTGTAGAAGCAATGCCATTGGAAAATTAAGACATGTTTAAGGCCCTTCAGGAAGAGGAAATTGGGATGGGAAAGGAAGATAGTGATGAGGAACCTATGGAAATATCAAAAGAAACAAAAGAACAGGACACAATCCAGATAAAAATGGAACAAGGAGGGGTAGAGGAGAACATGGACTTGCTAAAAAACCCAACCAAAATGGAGGTAGATCTTCAAAAAGACAGAGGAAGTGAAGAGGGAAGAATAATTAGGAGACTATTATAGGAATGGAGGAATCTAGATGAAAGATTTATACGGGAAGAACAAAAGAAATTATATAAAGAGATGTTCCAAAAATACAAGGAAAAGGTAGGAGTACTTTTAGAAAGTCAACTAGAACAACTAGGATTGCAAGGGTCTTAGAGTATTGGAATGGGCAGTACTGGAAAAGGCAGAAGGAAAACTGGTAGACGTCCAATGAGTGAAACCATCCAAGTGGTAGGTGAGATACGGGTTAATTCAGGAAGAGTTATACCTCTCCCAGAGGTATCTTAACAACCATCAAAAATACTAAAATGATAATCAAAAGCTGGAATATTAGAGGTCTCAATAGCAGGGGAAAACAGAGATATCTGAACGATAAGTTGAAGAAAGATAAACCCAGTATAATGATAATTCAGGAAACTAAGATTAGTACTCAGAAAATGGAAGAAATAATGAGAAGATTTAGTACTCACTATGAGATAATGGGTCAAGATGTGGTAGGTACTACAGGAGGGCTAACAGTCCTATGCAACCCTGAGGAAGTTCAATTCGAAAATTGGGTAAGTTTCCCTTGAATTCTTTTAGGAACCTTTAGAATGATAGGTTCGTCGGAATGGATAATCCTTACAGGAGTATATGGCCCACATTTATCAAGTGAGCGCAGAAGCTTTCTTCAAAAATATGAAAACAATTCAAAGGTTGTTCCCAGATATGCCATGGATTGCAGGTGGGGACTTTAACATGATTAAAACCATAGCGGAAGAACGAGGAGGATCAAGAAGAATAGACCAAGACATGGAAGCCTTTGGTGACATGATATGAGAGAAAAGATTGGTTGATATTCCTAAAATAAACGAGATCCATACATGGAATAATAGAAGAGGGGGAAAAATCAAATTGCCTTGAGACTGGATAGATTTTTAGTATCGGAGAAAATTATAAATAGAAATATATTCATGGAAATAATGATCCTTCTAGCAATGGGCTCAGATCACTGGCCTATCAAGCTAGAAATTGACATTAAGTTGAGCCCAAAAAGACGCCCTTTTAGGTTTGAAGCGTTTTGGCTTAGGAATCAATAGTTCATGCTAAAGGTGGAGGAATGGTGGACTCAGAGCCAACGAAGAGGATGAAGAAAGATGTAGACCTTCCAACTAAAACTAAAATAACTTAGAGAAAAAATAAAAAAATGGAACAAAGATGAATTTGGGAACATATTCATGGAGCAACAGTGTTTAGAGCAAAAAATGAGAGTGCTACAACAAGAAATTATAACAGAGGGCCAAAGTGAGGAAAAAAGTTGAGAAGAAGGTATAGTGATAAGCCAACATGAGGAACGGAGAAAACATGAAGAAATATTATGGAAGAAAAATTCTAGCATAGATTCGCTTTGTGAAGGAGAAAGGAATATGAAGTTCTTCGACTGAGCCATGATCCAGCACCAACAAAGGAATAGAATTTTTTCCATCAAAAACGAGGAAGGGCAACGTATAACTTAGCATGAAGAAATGGAACAGGCTCTAGTTGGATACTTTAAAGACATCCTCACCGAACCTCAGGAGGATAAAGAAGAAGCTATAGGAAGGGTATGCAACGAAATCCCTAGAATGATCACTAGGGACCAGAACTTAGCTCTGATGAGGACAACAACCCTGGAGGAAGTGGAGGAAATAGTGAAAGGGATGAAAAGAAACAAAGCTCTAGGACTAGATGGATTTACCGTGGAATTTTACCAAGCAGGTTGGAATTTCCTAGCGCAAGACATCTTGGAGGTGGTAGAGGAATCACACAAACACCAGAAGGTATGGCATGGTCTAAACTCAACTCTTTTATCTCTTATTCCTAAATCTGCTCAATCAGAAACCGCCCAGGGTTTTCATCCTATTTCTCTTTGTAATGTAACATATAAGATTCTTGCTACTCTAATGGCTAAGAGATTGAAACCAATTCTCTCTAGTATAATCCCCCCGGAACAGACTGGGTTTGTAGAAGGGAGACAAATTCTAGATGGATTGGTGGTATCTTAGGAAGTGATTCATTCGCTGAAACAAAAAAAGGAAATGGGAGTGATGATAAAATTGGATCTCTTAAAGGTGTATGATCGTCTAAATTGGAATTACCTTAAAACAATTTTAATGGCATTTGGCTTTTGCAATAGATGGGTAAACTATATCTATGATATGATATCCACCCCCAATTTCTCCATTCTCTTAAATGGTTCACCAACCTCGACTTTCAATGCCACAGGAGGTCTGCGATAGGGAGATCCTTTATCCCCATTTGTTCATAATAGCAGCAGAAGGACTGGGACGATACTTCAAAAAATAACTGAGGGAAAGAAAAATCGAAGGATTGGGGCCATGGGGAAACAACTTACCAATTACTCATTAGCAGTTCGTTGATTGCATTATGCTTTTTTGTGTTGTCTCACTAAGAGAAGTTAAGAGGGTAAAAAGGATTTTTGACCTCTTCATGGAAGCATCAAGCACAAAAATTAACAAAGATAAATCATGCACATTCCTCTTTAATACACTAGAAGCGGTCAAAGCCCACCTGACCATAATTCTGGGTTTTCGCTTTGGAGAATTACCTACAAAATACTTGGGAAATCAATTAGCATTAAACCCTTTATGGATAGCAAACTGGAAGCAAACCATGGAGAAACTCAAGAATATACTGGCTAATTTGTCCTTCCAATCTCTGAACATAGTGGGAAGACTAGTGATTCTTAAATCAATTCTTCAAGGAATTCCTATCTACCCTCTCTCCGCAGTGGCAGTCCGCAAAGGATTTTACACAAAAGTGACGGAAATATTTAGAAAATTCATCTAGGGAGGTCTAAAGAAGCAAAATAAATGGGCTTTAATATCATGGAAAAGCCTAATAAAGAATAAATAAGAATGGGGACTAGGTCTCAGGGACCTGTATACTTTGAACCAAGTTCTAGGAGTGAAGCTATGTTGGAGATCGATTAGGGGAGGAGAAGATCTATGGAAAAAGATATGGACCAAAAAATACGATATGCCCTCAACTTCTGAAGGCATTCTTAGATTGGAGGAAGTTCCAAGGGGATCCACAATATGGGACCTGGCTAGTCAAAACAGAGATATTATAAGCAAACATGCATTCTGGGAAATAAGGAATGGTAATGTAGCGGAATTTTGGGAGGAAGCTTGACAGCAAAGAGAGAGAGTGATAGGGATATAAGCCCTGCAAAATACATACTAGAAGGCTACAACAGAGGGGTTAAACAATGTTAGTGAATATTGGAAACAAGAATGGCAAGATGAGACTTGGCGAACTTGGAGGAATCCAAAGAATGGGAAAACAACATTAATCCTGAATAGAAAGTGCTACTTGTAAAGGAATTGGAATCAAGAAGAATTAAAATTAGAACAGGCCTCGATATACTTTGATGGGGTAGATTCACAAAGGGAACCTCCATGGTACAGGAAGTAGAAGCGAGGATTCCATGGACCTGCTAGATTTAGCCTTTGCAAACAGGAAAACGAAATGCATGAACATATCTTGAATTCATGCCATATTTCCTTGCAACAATGGGAAGAAATCAGGAACCTTTTTGGGAAGACAAATAGGGATCCCCATGACGTTAAAAAAACCATTTTCCAATGGGGAAAAGGTCAATTCTCAAGCCCTGTGGTTAAGAGAGCCTGTAGTCTAGCAATGGGGTTTAATATATGTCTAATATGGAAAGAGAGAAACCAAAGAATATTTCAAGACATAGACAACCCTCCAAAGATGATTTGGAAGCAAACCCAAAAACGTATAAGAGAGACTGTCCTAACATAAGCCTGGGAGGAAGAAGACTGGAAAACAACTCTAGAAGAAGGTCAAATATTAACTAGTTTAAATCTGGAGTATGGCATGGTTTATCCTCAAAGGAAAATAAATTAGAGCATTCATAACCAGCACTCAACTAAGTTCAAATGTCCTCGTGAAGACTTCATCAAGCTAAATTTTGATGGGGCATCTAAAGGAAATTCGGGGCTAGCAGGATTCAGAGGCATTTTTAGAGATAATAAAGGATGAACGAGATGGGTTTATGCTTATAGGGGGGTATAATGAGCAATAATGAAGTTGAATTGATGGAAGTTTACCAAGGCATTAGAATAACAATAAAAAACAAGTATACCAAGTTGGAAATTGAAGGAGACTTGAACCTAGTAATAGAGATGCTCAGGAAATTGAACAATGGGAAGGATTGGGAATAGGTAGCGAAGAGTTGGACGATGGTCGGACTAATTTAGGACCTAGCAAATATAATGAAACTCATTGACTACAAGATCATCAACCATGTTAGAAGGGTCCTTAATAAACTAGTGGACTTCCTAGCTAACTGGGGTTGTAATGAACAAGATGGAAAAGTAGACAGTATATGGCCAACTCATTTGGAAAAGCCACGATGGGAGACCCTGAATTTAATCATTACTCAGGATAATAATGAGATTACAGCTTCATGATAAAGGTTACAGATGGCCCCCGATCGAGGTGGACGAGGTGTAGAGATGTGGAAATATAATGAAGGTAGGAAGGTGGCAAAGCAGGCCACCAAGCAACATTGTAATTACACAGGACGTCGAGATAGCCTGTAGGACAGGGAGAATCTTGAGGAGTAGAGGCGACAAAGAAGTGGAGGAAGAAGAGGAAAGAATGGCAGTGAACAAATGATGGGACGTCAGGTAGGTGGCACAAGATTAATAAGGACAGGAGAAGGAAAAACTGAAGGTAGCATGCTGCAAAGGAAGGAGACGAAAGGAGTTCGAGGCTGGCTCGTATTCTCTGCAACTCGTCATGGAAAGAGCTATAAATTTGTAAATCCATCCATTGCTTTCTCTGCAACTCTCGGTAATATTAAGGAAAAGGGAAGAGGGTTAGTCATGGTAGAAGGTTGACAAAGGGGAAGGGACGTGAAATTCATCCAATCAAAAGATAGTGGGAGGGAGAATGAGAAAGGTTGGGGCCGAATCTAGCAAGGGAGGGAGCCAAACAGGTCAAGACAAATGCATGTAGGGTTCTCGTTTAGATACTGATCAGGGGTAGTTGAAGATGGAAAAGCAGATGGTTTGGGAGGAAGAGAAGACCCCCGAGAAGATTTACCAATTTCATTCCAGGAAAGGAGGGGTGGGGAAGGTCAAAAATCCTGAAAAATAGCAACAAGGGGAGGAAACAAATCTGGAAAAGAAAGCTAAGATGCCTGGAGGTGAGGAATTTATATGGAAAACATCCTTTGAGGTTGGGCAAGGGAGTCAAGCAGCTTCAAGGAACAAACCAGCTTTCCCATGTCACGAACAAGGGCATAGGGGCAGAGGAAGAAGTCAACAATCCGGTAGATAGGAATCAAGGCCTCCATCTCCAGTTTTTCAGAGACGAGGCCGGAAAACCATGAGGCATATAGTGTAGGAGGCAGAAAAAGCCTATAATGAAGGAACTGATGCCGATATCCATAGGCTAATTCAAGAACTAGAAGCAAATGCAATACAGGAAGACTCGAAACAAGAGATAGAAGTCTGGGGTAACCTGATCCCTGACCCGGGAAATAGCAGGGGACGCCTGTCCTTATACAAGCAGGACTTACATGTATAATGGGTGTTGAAGTGATTACTGGAAAAGGCAATGGAGCAAGTGGCAGTGGAAATGGTAGACATGGCTCAGGGCATACCCAATTTAAGGAAAGAAATGAAAAACCTCCAGATTACTATGCTCATGTAGGACAACAAGTTGGAGGAAATTCAACAACAGATGAAGCAGCTAGTTACAACAACAAAAGACGAAGACACTCCATGTGAAATCATGGCAGATTAATCATTATAGTTGATCGAATGGTTTTCCTTGTTAGTTCTCTGAGAACAAGTTTTCCTTTTTTCTGTTTATAGTTTATAATGTCGATAGGAAATCAGATTAGTAATTTTGGCAGCAACGTTTATTTCGCATGGATATGTAGAATTATTCTTTTTTGCTATTGGTTGGCTTATAAAGACTTAAGGTGGCCAACAGACCCGGTTTCCCTTCGGGGTGGGTTGAGGCCACAAAATGCTTGTACTTATTTCAACCTGGTTAAATAGAAAAACAAAGGTCCTACTTTATCTTACAAACAAAAAGAAATGTGAATTTGCATACATACTTCAGGATCAGAAGATGGTGTTCCATGGGTTGAGGCTTGAGTATGCTTTGGAAGGAAGATCAAATTTTATAGCCCAAAGGGGTAGGATGAAGGCTCTCCTAGAAGATAATGGCTTGAAGGAATTCATTGATCAAGAAGTACCCAAGCCAGCAGCTATGGATGCACAGAACTTGGCCGAATGGAAGAAGTGTGTGGTGAAGGAAAAGTAGGTAATCCTTAAGGGAGTTCGAGACCACATTGCGTCGAGTCTCCATGGCAAGGAAACTCCACATGCTATGTGGAAAACAATGATCGACTTGTATCAGAATAGCATTGAGCAAAGGAGGTTGACACTGAATGATAAAATTCATAAAATCAAGATGGAGAAAGACAAGATGATTACAAAGTACTTGACCAAATTCACTCAATGTCAACATGAACTTGGCAGTGTTGTAATCACAGCTGCCAAGGAGGATATGGTGGTCCTTTCTCTTCTTGGACTCCCAAAGAGTTGGCATAGTTACCAGGACTCTGTCAGTTTTTAGGAGAAGCTACTAGATTGGGAATGACTATGGTCGCATTTGATGTAGCATGATATTAGGAGGAAAACAAGCGATGGTTCTTCATCAAAGACTAATTTTGAAGAGAAATGTTCCTTAGAAATCAAAACGAGGAAGCGGAAAGGTATCATTTCTCGTTCAAAATTAGATTCTTATCAGGGAGGTTAGAAGAAGCACATGACAAACAATAAATTCTTTCATTGTCATTGCATGAGTCACTTTGCTACAAATTATCCATTGATGAAGTCCAAGGAGAAGTCCTCAGGAGGAGAGGCAGGTGATTCTTTTGCCTCCCAATTCGAATTGGACTTTTCCCTCATTGCATGCATGGTGTCTTCAATGATGGGAAGTGAATGGTACTTAGAATGTGGAGCTTCATTCCACATGATTGGATACAAAGAGTTATTTAGTGAACTGGAGGAGAAATATCTCAATATGCATATCGAGATGGGTGATGACCATAACTATAGAATTACTGGTGTGAAAACTATTACCTTATAGATGAAGCATGTGGCTCCACTGACCTTCAGGAATGTTATGCATGTACTCGGACTTACAAAGAACTTGGTATTTGTTCCATGCTTCAGGATAGAGTTTATGATGTTATAGTTTCGAAAGGAAACACGTTCCTTCAACACATAGCCACAGGTCAAGTAAAGAAGATATGGATTTGAGTTCAGAATCTCTATAAGATAGAGGTAGAAGATTTTGCTGCCTTGAGTTGAAAAGTGGAAAATATGTTGAGCCGATACGTTAGCGAGTTGTGGCACAGGCTATTAGGCCACTTGCATCATGGGGGTTTGAAGATATTACAGAAAATCTATATCGGTCTTCCCAAAGGTATGCTTGAGGAGGTTGATACATGCAAGGGTTGTGCTTTGGGAAAATACACCAAGTCTTCCATTGGAGATAGAGACAGATGAGTAAAGTCTGTTCTTGAGAGAGTCCATTCAGATGTGTGTGGACCATTGTCAATAGTATCCACTACCAAACATAGGTATTATCTTATATTTGTAGATGACTATTCACATAAATTTTTGATATTTTCATGTGGAGAAGGGATCAGACATTCACAAAAATTTGTGAATTCAAAGCATTGGTTGAAAAAAAGTCAAGAAAGAAGGTTAAATCTCTATGGAGTGATAGTGGCAGAGAATATTTCACCACTGAGTTTAAGAACTTTTTTGAAGTGGAAGGGATTAAAAAAGAGTTCACGACACCTCATAATCCTCAACAGAATGGGGTTGCTGAGAGGAACAACATGAGCATAGTAGGGGGACCAAGGGCGATGTTGCATGATGAAGGACTACCACTACACTTGTGGGATAATAAATGAAACACAATGGTTCATGTTTAGAACCATAGCCCACATTGGATACTTGAGAGCAAAACACTAGAGGAAGATTATTGCGGTAAGAGGCCAGATGTTCGTCACTTCATTATTTTTGGGTCATCAGTTTATTTCCGTGTGACCGAAGATGCACATAAGAAGCTTGAGCCAACAAAATCATTAGGGATCTTTGTGGGGTACACTGATACTCCCCACAACTATCGGGTATACATCCTGACCAGTCGAAAGACATTGGTTCACAAGGATATAAGGTTTGATGAGGAGAAGGCCATGCAAGTATCCCCTTGAGAGGGAGATTGAGCTACATGTGGATGAGGAGTTTTTAGCTCCTAAGTTTGAGGGGCCTCAGATTGATGTGGAGAAACAACATGTAGAGGTTCCAGGAGTGTTGACATACACTCAAGGAGAGTCTTCCAGAGAGGGAAAAAAGTTCACTAGAGAGGCTGATAGAATATTGGACGATGCACGAGAGAATGTCAGAGAACCCTCTTCTCAGCGCAGATGGAGGAGGTGACTAGAGAGGTACACTAGATACATGGAACTTATGGGTGCATGTGTTGTGACAGATTCATCTTCCTTTCAGGAAATAATACAACAGCCAGTTTGGGTCGATGTGATGGTGGAGGAGTGTGACTCCAAAGTTCAAAACAATGCTTGGGATGTGGTACCGAGACCGGAGGACAAGTCAGTTGTGAGATTGCATTGGCCTTACAAGGTAACAAATGCTATAGACGGTAGTGTGGAGAAGCATAAGCCCAGATTTGTGTCCCATGACTTTTCATATGTAGAGGGGATTGACTATGACAAGACCTTTGCTCTTGTTGCAAGGTACTCGCCAATCTGATCTATTTTGGCATTATCAACACAGATGGGTTGGAAGATCCATCAGATGGATGTGAAGATTGCCTTCCTTAATGGCATGATCGAGGAAGAGGTGTACATAGAGAAGCCCAAATGTTTTGAAACCTTGGACTGTGAGTCACATGTGTCTTGACTCAAGAGAGCATTGTATTGGCTAAAGCAAGCAGACAATTCTTGGTACACCAGGATAGATAGCTACTTGAATGGGTTGGGCTTCACAAAGAGTGAAGTGGATGCAAACCTGCATCACATAGTGGTGGAAGGGAAGCTTTTGATAATTGTACTTTATGTAAATTATATCATATTGAGAGGTGATGAGAAGCTCATCAAATCTTGCAAGGAGAGTTTGAGATGAAGGACATGAGGCTCATGCATTACTTTCTTGGCATGGAGGTATGAGAGGGAGATGGGGAGTTGTTTGTTTCTCAAGGAAAGTATTCCAATGAGATACTAAGGAGATTCTGCATGGAGAGTAGTAAACCCATGGAAACGCCTCTAGATGGTAATTGGAGGAAGGAGGATGCTACTTCAGGAGAAGTAGTGGAAGCCACTATTTACAAGCAGCTTGTGGGTTCACTCATGTATTTGTTGAACACATGACCAGATATGTGTTATGCAGTTAACCAACTTAGTCAAACGATGGTTATGCCTACCAAGATGTATCAAAAGGTGACAAAGCATATATTCAGATACCTCAGAGGAACTACTCAATTTGGGTTGTGGTAAAGACGAACATAGGGAGTGAAGCATCAAGGCTTCACTGATGCATATGGGGTGGGGAGTCCATATGATAAGAAGAGCACATCAAGAGGGATCTTTAGTATTGGTTTAGCTACAGGTTCTTGGTACAATAGAAAACTTAGATCAGTTACACTCAGTTCGGTAGAGGCATAGTACATGGCTGCAAGTCAAGCAACACGTGAGGCTATCTGGACGAGGAAGATCATGGTTGGATTGTTTAGTTAGCAGATGGATCTGATAATACTTTATTATGATAATCAGGGTTGTATAAAAGTCTCTGAAAATTCAATTTTCCATGATTGGTCCGAGCATACAGGTATTGGGTATCATCATCTCAAATATTGTTTATTGAGGTGAATCATGTTCTTATATTACATTCCCACGGAGGAGCATGATGCTTACATCTTGACAATGGCATTGCCAAGATGTAAATTCAAGTTTCACAGAGATAGAATCGGGGTAGTGGATAATCCCCTTCTTGTTCAGACCGAGTGTTGAAAAATGGAAACAATAAATTACAGTTTTTATTTGTCCTTGAATTAAACTATGAATTAAAATAGAATTATTTCTCATACCAATTGGAAAATAATTAATTAAATTAAATTAACTCAATTAATCTAGGAAATTCAAATTGGAAGTATTTTATAAGACATGTATATGTTCTCCCTACCTTATAGGAGTTCAAGATGAACTATGATGAATTGTAATTAGTTAACTTAGTTTATTGAGTTAATTCCAGTTAAATTAGTTCTAATCAATTTCAGGAACTAATAGTGAGTGAATAGTCAGTTGGGACACTAGTGACCTAATTACAGATATTATAGTTAACTCAACATTCCACTATCAGAAACTCATGCATGTTGATTCTAAGAAAGACCCTATTGAGACTAGAGTGCAGGGACAATATACTATTTGTTTTAGATTTTTCTGAGTTGCACTAAGAGTGCACGCATTTAGGAACTATCCTTGATGGATTGCACTATTTTTAGAGGCTTTATTTTCCTTTAAATATGAGCTATCCTTCATACGAATTACACACTAGAATAGAGACTTGGAGACCTTGTGAAGAGGCTAAGGTTTGTCCTTGAGCTTGCTTATGAGTTGGAGATTGAATTTTTTGAGTGTTGGGGTTGTTCTAGAGAGAACAAGAATTGTAATTTCATGTTGATTTTCATGATTAATATAAAGAAAATAGTGGGGTTTTGAGCTATGGTTTTCCTCGGATCTTTATTGTGTTATGTGCCTTTGATTCTCTTCCTCTATTGATTATTGTTTTCTCAATGTTTATGGGATTCCACTGTAAAGATTAGAAGTAGATTCTTATCTCTTGTTTTAGTAGATTACATGAGCTTGCGAATCTACATGATTTTCTACATGGTATTGGAGCAAGATTGTTTTTTGGGCTGAGAGTTTGCAGAGAAGAAATTTTGTGAAAAATTTTTAGAAACAAATTTCAAATTTGAATTCCCTGGGAGAAGATACCAACATTCAAAAAAAAAAAATTAGCTGAATCGGAGTTCAGATGAGGGAGATATCATTGATTTAAAATCTACTCTGTAAGAGGAGATTTTGATGTCTTGACTTTCTGGGTTACAATAGAAAGTCCAATTTGCATACATACTTCATGATCAGAAGATTGTGTTCCATGGGTTGAGGCTTGAGTATGCCTTGGAAGGTAGCTCGAATTTTATAGACTAGAGGGGCATGATGGAGGTTGTGCTAGAAGATAATGGCTTGAAGGTATTCATTGATCAAGAAGTCCCCAAGCAACCAGCTATTGATGCACAAAACTAGTATGAATTGAAGAAGTGTGTGGTGAAGGCAAGGCAGATAATACTTGAGGGAGTTCGAGACCACATTGTCTTGACTCTCCATGGCAAGGAAACTTCACATTCTATGTGGAAAACATTGACGGACTTGTCTCATAATAGTAGTGATCAAAGGATGTTGATATTGAAGGATAAAATTCATAAAATCAAGATGGAGAAAGGCAAGATGATTCCAAAGTACTTGAAAAAGTTCACTTAATTTTAGGATGAGCTTGGAAGTGTTGGAATCATAGTTGCCGAGGAGGATATGGTGATCCTTGCTCTTGTTGGACTCTGAAAGAGTTGGAATAGTTATCGGGACTCTGTTAATGGTTGGGAGAAGCTGCCAAATTGGGAACGACTATGGTGGGATTTGATGAAGGATGAGATCAAGAGGAGCACCAGGGATGGGTCTTCATCAAAGACTAATGGCGAAGAGAAATGTGCCTTAGAAATCAAGGCGAGGAAAGGGAAAGGTAAAATTTCTCGTGCCAAATCAGATTGTCATCATGGAGGTAAGAAGAAGGACATCACGAAAAAAAAATTCTTTCATTATCACAACAAGGGTCACTTTTCTACAAATTTTCCATTGAACAAGTCCAAGGATAAGTCCTCAGGGGGAGTGGTGGGTGACGTTTTGGCCTGCCAATTCGAATTGGACTTTTCCCTCATTCCATGCATGGTGTCTTCAATGATGGGAAGTGTCTGGTACTCAGACAATGGAGCTTCTTTCCTAATGACTTGTGACAAAGAGTTATTCAGTGAACTGGAGGAGAAAGATCTCAAGATTCATATTAATATGGGTAATGAAGGTAAGTATAATGTTACTTGTGTGGGCACTATTACTTTTTAGAGGGAGAATGCAGCTCCACTAACCTTGAAGAATGTTATGCATGTACCCAAACTGGCGAAGAACTTGGTATCTATTTCCATACTTGAGGATAGAGGCTATGATGTGATCTTTTTGAAAGGAAAGGCATTCTTTCGACACATATGCATAGGTCAAGTGACAAAGCTAGGGATTCAAGTTCAAAATCCCTATAAGATAGAGGTAGAGGATTGTGCTGATTTAAGGTCAAAAGCAGAAAGATATTGAGCCGATACGTCGGTGAGTTATGGCACAAGCGACTGGTCCACTTGAATCATGGGGCTTTGAAGATATTGCAACAAATATCTACCAATCTGCCCAAAGGTGCCATTGAGCAAGTTGATACATGCAAGGGTTGTACATTGGGAAAATACACCAAGTCTTCCTTTCGAGATAGAGACAGTCGATGAGAGTCTATTCTAGAGAAAGTCCATCCAGATGTGTATGGAACATTCTCGAAAATATCCACCGCCAAACACAGTTATTATGTTATATTTGTAGTTGATTATTCTCGTAAATATTGGGTATTTTTCATGTAGAGAAAGTATGAGACATTCACAAAGTTTTGTGAATTCAAAGCATTGGTTGAGAAAGAGTCAGGAAAGAATGTTAAAACTCTACACAGTGATAGTTGTGGAGAATATGTCTCCAATGAATTTAACAACTTTTGTGCAACATAAGGGATTAAACAAGAGTTGATACAATCTAATAACCCTCAACAAAATGGGGTTTCTGAAAGGAATAACATGAGCATAGTAGGGGAAGCAAGGGCGATGTTTCGAGATCAAGGCCTACCACTACACTTGTGGGATGAGGCATGCAACATAGTGTTTTCTGTTCAGAACCATAGCCCACATTGGATAATTGAGAGTAAAACACCAGAGGAAACTTATTCTGGTAAGAGGCCAGATGTTGGTCACTTCGGGATTTTTGGGTCATCGATTTATTGCCATGTGAGGAAAGATGCATGGAAGAAGCTTAAGCCAACAATACAATTGGGGATCTTTGTGCGGTACATTGATACTGCCCACAACTATCAAGTGTACATGCCACTAGTACAAAATGGGTAATTAGTTACCAAAAAAATAACTAAAATTTACATATAAACAACCATTTTTTGGTGAGTGACAAGTAGTAGCTAATTTACAATATCTTATAATGCGACCAATGTTTAGTCATTTTTGGCTTAGTCATTAATTGGTTGTCTCAATTTTATTGTTTAGTAATATATTTAGTCATTAATTTGGTCATTAATTTACTCATTTATTTAATCATTAATTGTCACAACTAATGGCCTAATATACAAAAAAATATATTACTACATGATCACCTAAAAAAGCCAATTAATAACCAAAGAAATATGACTGAAATACTAGTTGTGTTATAAGATACTGTAAGTTAGCTACTAATAGTCATATATATGCAAATTTTAGTCATCGTTTGAAACCAATTAATTACCAAAGAATTATGACTAAATTTAAGTCGTATTATAAGACACTGTAAATTAGCTACAAATAGTCACATATATGCAAAATTGAGTCATTATTTGTAATCACAAATTTATCATTTGCAATAGTCATTTATTTTTGTTGGCATTTTTATATTCATTATATTAACGATTCATTTAATAGTTTATATTCATTCAATTTAGTTTCATTAATAATCATTATAAATGACTAATTTAATCGTTTATTCATTTTATGTGTTAATCATTAATCAACATAAACAACTAATGTAGTTGTTTTCGGTTAATTTTATATGTTCATTATTTACCAACATAAATTCATTAGTATGATTTTTCAATTAAATTAAAAAAAAATGTCATACAATGTGCATGTTTATCTAATACGAAAAGGTAGAGTTACATATGTTAATTACAATACTAAATAATGTCAAGTGCATCTATAAATACTTTCACCACATAAATGACATTATATAAAATGTCATGTATTACAATATGAGTTTCCAGCTTAGTATTGGTTGGACTACAATTTACACATGAAACATTATTTCATTACTTCAAAACATTATCATTGCATTGTCAAGGCATTGCAGGTGAATTCACCAAGTGTAAAGGTTTAACCATTAGTTTGCATGTGTGTCTGTTGCAGAATATTAGCTTTTAGGGAATCACTAGATGAGTTCTCTTCTCTTTCTTTTTTTCTGCTTTTTTCTCTTAGTGTTGTTGTTCTCCTATTTCTTCAATTTTTTCTTCTTACATCGAACAATATTGGTTTCCTCTTCTGAAAATGAAAAAAGACAATTCAAAGTAAAATATAAATATGATGAACACTGGAATATAAACGAAAGTAAACTATAAAACATTTATACAGCATATACTTCAACATTGTCATTAATTTCTACCATTTTTCTCCACAAAATCAAGAAAATCGAACAATTTTTCTTCAGTGGGGTGACAGTGGCCACCATGTGGCTAGATGACCTGTATGAAGAAAGCAAATAAAATGTCACCATAGAAAATAACACCTTATAAACACCTTACAAACTTAGCATTCAACTTTCAGGATAATTTTAAGCACAACCATGTTAACTAGGTTACATACTAAAAAGCATAGGTTGTAGATAACTTCTGAAAACAAATCTAAAGAAAAAGACAACATGGCAAGAAGAAAGTCAATATATTGACTCATAAGTTTAGCATTCATCCCAACAAGGTCATATGGGAGAGCATCACAAACCAATTCTCATTCATTCGCTGTGAAAGGTAGGAATTTATAGGGTAAGTTCCTTAGACAAAACATCAAAGGACACCGCTCACAAAAAGATCACAGATGAGTACCATTATTCACGAAACAAGATAGTTTTTTTTTAATTTAAACTTTTGTGATCCATATTTTGTAAAATGTAATTATTTCGATAAAAATCACAATGGAATTTTCGTGTCTAGACGTCTCTAATCATCGAGTGTGGTTCATCGTGAGGACTAAAATGGAAAGTCTCACTTGGGCAAGAGAATAAATGTTAAAAGAGATGCACAGAGAATTGAGTCAAATGGTTAAAATAACAAAAAGTCATAAATAACATACTAGAAAATAAATAATGTTCAAAAATATAATATTAATAAATATTGAGCTAAAATAATTAATGCTAATATAAAGAATGAAAATAAAATAAAATTAGCCCCACGGGGTAGGCAAGTCGGTAATCACAATGCGGTGAAGTTCATTAGAAGGGCAGACTCCGTATTGAAGGTCATGAGTTCAAACCCCCGGACTAACCCGAAGCTGTGGAGAGGGGCGGATGTATGCTCCTAGTGGTAATAGAGATAGTGGTTAGAATTGACCCTGTGTAATGTGAGTCGCGAGGCTGCCCCTATTGCTGATTCCACTATATCAATATAAAATAAAATAAAATAAAAGTAATAAAAAATATAATGACTAAATCAACTAAAACATAACATTACATGTTACAAGGTCAAAACATATCTATATCTCTCTCTATATATATATAAGGGAGCATAAGAATAATAAAATAGCAATAAAAGCTAATCAAAATTAATTGAAAATAAAGAAAATGTCAAGACTAAAAATATTAAAAATAATCTTCAAAATCCAAAACAATAAATAATAAAATAAATAAATCAAAATAGAAAAATACCATTAAAGAAAAAGCGCTACACAATATATATAAATCAAAGCTAAGGAATAAACAATAATATATAAAACACAAACTTTAATAAACTAATTATTATAAAAATATAACTTTTTTGCACAAGTAAAAATACACATTGTATTATTAGACCCAATACAGAGATCAAATCAACCAAAGAAAATGAAAAAAAAAATAATTAAATACACCAATATTAATAACATCCATATACTTCAAATTTTAAAACTTTTTGATTATGTCTAATAGTTGGGATAATATAAAATAAGAAAAAATAGAAAGTAATATACGATAGAAAATAAATCAATAAAATACAACAATTTTAATTAATTCAAATCAAATACAAAATTATCAACCAAATCTAAAATAAATCAAAACATTATTAAAAAAAAAATCTAAACTATGATCCAAAAACCAAATAAATCAATAAAATACAACAATTTTAATTAATTCAAATCAAATACAAAATTATCAACCAAATCTAAAATAAATCAAAACATAATTTATATAAAGATTATTAAAAAAAAAAATCTAAACTATGAGCCAAAAACCCCAATCTCAGAAAAATCAACCTATTAGTATAACAAGCAGGTAACCCCAATCTCAGAAAAATCAACCTATTAATATAACAAGCAGGTAAAATCATAGTGAAGGCCTTCATCCGTTGAAATAAGCTCATTTGGAAAAGTTAGGCCTAACATTAGATCTTTTTTTCCTACAATAATATCTACCAAAAGTTCCACTACAAACATCCACCGGAAAAACAAATAAATAAATAAAATAATGGAATTCGTTTATGAAAATAGTATAAAGGAGTAACTAATTATAGAAAACATAAATGAGCACATCTACGAGAGAAAAGATTCCCTCACACGAGGAAATTCAAGAAGCCTTTCAACAAAACTATCAGAGTTGTAAAATATTGACTCGTTGTTACAAGAAATACATATAAGCTTTCTAATAAAAAACTAAGGGTTAGAACCTAAATATGTAAATCTTGTTTTAAACTTTTAAATAAATTTTTTCTACCTATCAATCCAGCAAAGAGTTCAGTCTGCTTTTTTAGCTACACATGGAATAGTTTCAATTGCAGGAAACAAGTGATCCTTCTCTTTAGAGTCCTTGATATAAGTCTCTAACAAAAGATTACACATTTATGTTCATAATTGAACAAAAATATCACATCATAAGACCATAGCCAACAATAAAATGCACTAATCGATTAAAGTTATGGAATACTAGTAGATCAAGAATAAGAAGAAGGCTTGAAAGAATATTTTCACTTGCAATCTTGACCCGATAAAATGCAAAGGCTTGCAAAACAGTTGAAAATCATTAATATTATTTTGTATTAATGGAGAAATGGTTACATAATTTCTAACGTATCTCCTTAGTTTAGGATTTGTTCCTAGAGTTTAGGAGTTTGGTTGCAACTTCGTATTGTACTTAATGATGTAATCTTTCATTCATGAAGAGTAGAGTGAACGGAGAGAGTTCTCTTTGTTTGAGTGCAGTCTCCTGGTGCAGTACTCACTTGTGAGCTGTAACTCCTTTTCAATTCAAGTCTAATTTTTATCTTGGTATCAGAGCCAGGTTCTACAATGTCTACAATCTCTAACATTAATGCATAGTATTTCAATCTAGAAGATAATCGAGTCTTCCTACCTGATCTCCTTGGTAGGGGACTTACCTCAACTCTGTCTATTTTGGCGTTTTCTTGGCTTGCATCATCATTGATTACATTATCGGTTACTTCTACTTCTTGTTTCTGATCCTGCTCTTCATCTTCTTCACTGTTTTCTTCTATTAGCAATGGAATGTGGTAATCACTGATAGAATCCTCCTTTCCTTCTTCAACTTGTTCATGAAATATGACATCTCTGCTTGCAAAAACCTTGTGAATCACAAGATTATATAACTTATCTGCCTTGAACTCAATGCCATATCCAACAAATATAAATTTTAGGGCTTTGGGATCTAACTTCTTCCTATCTGATTTAGGTATATGAGCATAAGCTTTTGACCGAAATATTCTTAAGTGACTTACTGCTGGTTTGAATCCATACAATGCTTCAAAAGGGGTTTTGAACCCTAAACATCTAGCAGGACTCCTATTCTTTAAATACACAACAATGTTAATAGCTTCTGCCCAAAGAGCATTTGATAGACCCTTACCTTGAAGCATGCTCCTTGCACATTCGACAAGAGTTATGTTCTTCCATTCTACCACTCCATTCTGCTGTGGAGTGTGGGGCACTGTAAACTGTTGCACAATCCCATGATGCTTGCAGAAATTCATGAACTCTCCCAACCTGTATTCTCCCCCTTGATTTGAGCGGAGAATTTTTATCCTTTTTCCTGTCTGGTTTTCTACCATGGATTTAAACTCTTTAAAATACTGAAAGGCTTGACTCTTTTTAGTTAAAAAGTATATCCATGAAAATCTAGTGCAATCATCTGTAAATAAAAGAAAGTAATATGCTCCTCCTAATGACCTAGTT
>APFE031094250.1:11392-82627 GCA_000404065.3 Pinus taeda | reverse complement strand
TTTTTCCTTTTTGTGTGCTACAAGATTTCTTCATATTCAACCATTTCTTATGTGGCTGAAAGTAAGTTTTTGAAGTGCTTGTAAGCTGCTTTTTTTATTTCTTCCGCTCCTTTGACTTCTTGGTTGTCCGCTTAAATTTTTTCTATCTGGTTTCTTGCTCTTCTAATTTTCATATTGTTATGAAAAAATGAGGTGTTCTTGTCCCCTACCTTGAGCCATAAGCTTCTGGATTTCAGTCTGGTCTCTTCCTCTTCTTTCCTATTTTCCCTGTATATTTCCCAAAAAAAATCTTTCTCTTTTAGGTAATCTTGCTTGCTTTCTTCTTTACCTTCTTTTTCAGCTTGCATGCTATCCATTTTTAGTTGTAGCTCTTTTTCCTTTTTTTCTTTTTCTTTATTTCATTTAATCTTGCCCAATCCTTCAGCTTAGATCTTACATTTTTTAATTTTGTCTCCCAAATGTACTATGGTGAGTCTGATATTCTTGGTTCCCATTTTTTTTAACTAATTCGCTGATTTTTGTGTTGTTGTCCTAGGTTGAGCTGTACCTGAAAGGATGTGGGCCTTGATTTTCCATTTTGCCCAATGCTATTACAACTGGTTTATGATCAGAAGTTGTGGTGTGGATGATTTTTTATTTGATAGAGTTGTACACTGCTGCTATGTTTTCTTGAATCAAAATTCTATCCAACCATTCTTTATATTACTTTTACCCACTCTCTTGTTATTCCAGGTATATTTTCCATTATTTGAAGGGATGTCCAGCAGTCTGTGCTGCTCCATTATTTCTTCTAAAGAATTCCTGGATGGATCCACTTGATAGTTTCCTCCAAATTTTTCCTCTATACTTCTAACCAGATTTAAATCCCCTCCTAGAATTATTTTCCCAGCTTGCGTTTCTTGTAATGCTTTCTTCAGTGTTGCCCAACACTATTCTTTATCCTTATAGTGATTGGGAGCATATATATTTATGACCCTGTATCTCTCTTTTGTGCTAATCTGCCTTAAATCCATTAATATCCATTGCTGATTTGTTTTTTTTTTTATTAATTACCATATTCCTTTTTTCCAAATTGTGTAGATACCTCATGATGCTCCTGTTGCCTAGATTGCTTCCCCTTTGTAGTGTCTGAACTTCATTTTAATATTTTCAAATTCTTGGTTATTTGCTTTTGTCTCCTGAATCATAAGGATATATGGGTTTTCTTTTGTCAATATGTCTCTTGTTGCATTTTCTTTAAAAGGTGTCCCCATTCCTCTGCAATTCCAAGAGACTATTACCATTATTTACTTGTTGGGTGGTGCATGGTTCCTTTCCCTTTTTGTTGGATTTTCTCCATGTTTCTTGTGCTTTCCCTAGGTAAGTATCCATAGGTTGTTGTGTTCCTAAAGCCATTTCTTTTGCTGTTGCTTCATCCCTTAGCTCTTTATTTGTCTTTCTTCCAACTTTTTTTTGGTTTTCTGCATTTGGAAATGCTTCCTTTAATTGTTTTCTGGTTAATATTCTGTCTACTGAGGGAGGAGGAGAGAGGTGAGTTGAACTTGTGGGGGAGTGAGGAGACTGTGGGTAGTTGGGAGAGTGAGGAGTTCTAGATCTAGATCTAGATTTGGATTCGGGGGATGGAGGGGCTGAAGGGAGCAAGGAATCAAAGGGATCATGGCTGGTGAGGTCTGCTTTTGGCGAGAGAGGGAGGGCTTTAGTGGATGTTGTGGGCTGAAAAGAGGGTTGGGTTGATTGTTTATTAGCTATCTTCTTTCGTTTGACCTGTTCCCATTTATTTTATAGATCTGCAATCTTTTCACTTTCATTTTCTTTATTTTTTGTACATCTATTTGCAAAATGACCATATTCATGACATACCTTGCATTTAAAGGGAATTTATTCATATTCCAGTTGTTGTATGTGCGTCCACTGATCCAAAAATTTAAACGTTGAAACTTTCATTCTTGCATGCGTAAACATTGTGTATCGTTTTATATAGCTTCTATTTCAACCAGCGTAACTATAGATTTTATTTTCTTACTTGGAAAAGATAATTCCTACTTGTCTGGTTTCTAAGTAAAAGATTGTTCATATTGTTTACAATTTATTAAGATCTAGATGTTTTTAGATAAGTGTGTGGTTGAGATATTTCTTCAACTAATTGATTGTATGGTTAAGATAGAATTTTTATCTTGAACCAATAACTATTATATTTATATGTGATATTTAATAGAATACAAATGAAGTTTTAGTGTGCAAATTTTTTTTTTTAATTCTTATGAGAGCCTATCTAGGATAACTCCCAAGGGTATAGCAAGAGTATATGATTATGGTTTTTGTGTTCTGTGAATATAATGGACATGTGTGTAGAGTCACAATGACATGGCATAGCATTATGGAGCTTCCCGTTAACCCTATGCGCCCTCCACCGCAGGATTTGGTCTCATAGTTCGAGGTCTCGAGGAGCTTCATGTCGCAGGTTATCAAATAGATTTAAGTGATAGAAGAGAAAAAGATAGTGTATAGCATTCAAAGCTTTATCGACGGGGATTTGGCAATGAACAACAAAGGTCAAACAAAATATGTCAGCAATAATCTCGTGGCCTGTGAATCATGGTCCGCTTGAGATTTTAGTAGATAATGGGGAGCATAATTGGTTATGATCGAAGCATCACAATGTGAGTTGCATGATTCGATGTGATGCATTAATTGACCCGTTTCATCTTATCAGAGGAAGCTAACGAATTATCATTAGATCACTTTTACGTTAAAGAAATTGTAATTGGAATGTAACTGTAACAAAGAGATGTGAGAGTGCTTTTTTGGTGAAGGTTATGCGATAAATTGGGATGTTCAGTAATTGAATTTGGAAGATCCGTGATTCTGGAGTTCGAGAGTAAAACTTGGGAATCCAATTTGTGGACTACATATTTCAGAGGGTTATGAAACAACTTGATGGAGTCAGTAGCCTAGAAGACTCTGAATTGATAATGATGGAGAAGTATGCAATTATAATGGTTGACAGAACCATGTATGCGAAGGACATCTCGGGGTTGCAGTGGTTGGGAACCCATGCATTTTGGTGGATGGTTATTCCTTTATGGACGTTGACATATTCTTTTGTCATGTTTGACCACAACTAGAATTTGTTGATTGAAGTTGTGACAAGTAGTCATTAACAAGGGGACATGGAAAAGATAATTCCTACTTGCCTTGATTTTTAAATAAAAAAAGTGCGTTTCTATCATTTAGGGGTTGTTGTATTTATATGTGCTGTTTAATAAAATACAAATAAAATTTTGGTGTATAAACAAATTTTTTAAATATATTATTTTTTTCAATCAAACTTGTATGGAAAAAAATATACAATGATTTGTTATATAAAATAATATATGAATTTATTTTTTTATAATAATTAATACTTTGAAAATAATGAAATTTACTATTTTAATATAATATTACTTACTATTTTATATGTGAAATAGAAGTTTTTTTTCTTCATTTTATTATATTATTATTTTAAACTTGTTTTTTTTTCAATTTATTTTTAAAAAAGTATTTTTTTTTTAATATGTAAATAGTATATTTTTTTATATATATATATTATATTTAATTTTATATATATATATAATTATTTTGAAAATGGATTAACCGTTTTTAATAGAGGTTAATTTATTTATGTAGAATTAAATAATTATACAATTTATATAATAATGTTAAAAAAAAAATTATTTTGGTGGCTTGATAAATAATTTGTTTTTTAATAGGGATATTGGTTGAAGTTTTTGGAAACATGTTGTAATTTCTTTTTTCTTACATTTATGGAATAACTATATTTAATGTGATAATAGTAGCCAATATTTTGTTGTTGTTAATTTTTATGCAAATTAATAGAAAATGTGTAGATTCAAATATGATCATAAAAAATAAGATATATACATTTCTGCCACCAAAATCTTTTTAACTATGTTATTAAAAGCCACCCTTGAATATAAGCATCAAAAATAATAATAAAATTCCAAAAATTTAAAAGTGGAAACTTTCGTCATTGCATGACTCAACACTGTGTCTGGTTTTATATAGCTTCAATTTAAACGCTTAATTATAAAATTTATTTTAATTACATTGTATGTATATTAAAATTGATAAAATCTATATAGTAATTTGGTGTTTTTGAATGTTTAATAATTATCTTTTTTATATTGTAGAATAATATATGAAATAAGTATATGAATTGTTATGTTTTCATATAAAGATTGATAATAATTAAAAAAATAATTAATTTAAATAATAAATACAATTTTTAAATATTTAAATTATGTTGTAGTCATATATATAATATATATAAATTTGGGTATTTAAAAAATTTTTTACTAAGTAAATTTTTTTATTATTTTTATACAAAATAAATATTTCTCATTATATATATTTCTAATTTTTATAATAATAGTATATCTTTTTTTCATCAGATTTAAAATGGATAATGTTTTTTTTTAAATGAAGTTTAAGTTTTGAATGATATAAAAAAAAAATGGGAAAAAATAATTAATATATAATGTTAATGTTTTTTATATATAAATAATATAAAATATTTTTGGGTTTTAGTTGATTTGATAAATATTTTTTTTTGGTAAAAAGATATTAAGTTGATAGAATTTTGTAAACATGTTTGTATTGTTTTATTATAATATATATTATATAATATATATATGATACGATAAGATGAAGAAAATGGATAATTGTTTTAGATGGAGTTTAATTTGTTCTATTAGAATAAATACATTAATATAATGATAATATTTTTTTTTTAAATGGGAAGCAGCCATCAAATATGGTC
The DNA here is from genome assembly GCA_000404065.3 of Pinus taeda. NCBI lineage: Eukaryota > Viridiplantae > Streptophyta > Pinopsida > Pinales > Pinaceae > Pinus > Pinus taeda. The sequence goes on along the minus strand of APFE031094250.1, from coordinate 77,808 downwards.
ATAAGAAAATATATATACATTTTTTTCACCAAAATTCTTTGAACCAAGTTATAAGAAATCACTTCTAAATATGAATATTGTACAATAATAATAAAGTTTCAAAAATTTAAATATTGAAACTTTTTTTTTGCATGTAAAAACATTCTGTCTCACCTTATATAGCTTCAATTTCTATAGATTTTATTTTTTCATTACACTAGATACTTATTAGAATTGATATTATTCTTTTCAATCAAATTTATATGGAGAAAAAATTATACATTGATTTGTAATTTGAATCCCTAATAATTATCTTTTTATTTGGAATATATATATGAAAGAGTACTTAAAAAATAATAAAAGATTAATTTTTAAAATTATATATATATAATTTGAAAGTAAAAAATTTTTTAACTATTTTATATACAAAATAAAGATTTTTTTTATTATTATTAATTTAATTTTTATATATGAAATATATATGATTTTTTAATTTTATTAAATAATAATAATAAAAAATAATAAAATTTTTTTTTAAATGGATCAACCGTTTTAAATCATACTTTTGGAAATAGAATTTTCAATAAGTTTTTACAAAAGAAATGTATACCAAATTTTTTAATACAAACATTTTATAGTAATAAATATTGATTTGGTTGTTCTTCCTATCTCAGGGGTTTTCTCTTGACTTTTTTTTTACACATTGCGGGTAGGGAATGGCAAAAAAAAATGCAACAATAGTGCTGTAAAAACGAGTGTGAAAAAAATGAGCATGAATCAGAGTGTTTGAATTAGAGTAATGCTCATGGAAAATTTCATCTATATTCACAAATATCATTATGGATTGAAATAAACATTATATGCTCTATCGATATTTAGATTAAAGTTATGCGGTATTGGAAACAAAAAATGTTTAAATTTGTATTGAATATTTTCATTTTATTCTTTCATGAATATTATTATATTTGGTTATATGTACTCAATTGTTTTTTGGTAAATTACATATTTTTATGTATTTCTTTTAAATGTATTATTAGCTGAGATTTATTTATAGATTTCCTAATATTTTATATGAGACACATAGTCTTTGTTTAACTTTTATTTGAGTAAATAATTTATATTGTATTTATTTATATTCATGATTAAATTTGATAATATATTATAATAATTAATATTTCTCTAATTAATCTGTATTTTAATACATAATTATTTTACTAAACACATTTTGTGAATCTTTTGGACCTTCTATGATTCTTCAACTAATTCTATTTATCCATCAACAAACTATATAAATTGTTGTTGTTACTGTTTTTTTTCATTTACTATTTATAGAATAGATAATGTTTTTTAAGGATTATTTAATTAACTTTATAGCTAAAAAAACAACCATAAAAAATTCTTGTTACGAAGAAAAAAATGTCACTACCATACCAAATTAAATTATAAAATATTATGTTTTTAAAAAAATATATAAACGGTCAAAACTTTTAAAATGATATTAAACTATATATTTTATCTTTATGGATTTTATTGATTAAAAGCCTCATCAAAGTTTCACGATCTAATTCCTTTCGGAATTAAACCCCCAAATCTTGAATCTTAATGATCCCTAAACTTTGGGCCCATTACTTATGAGAGTTGTAAAGGAGAAGATCTGTTAAGCGCATTACTACATCTGGTGCAGCAGAATGCACCTACCTAAAAGGCTTAAACAGGAAAATGACACCAAAGTCGGTCCCAAACACAGGAACAGGAGCTCACAGTTCACATGGAGTAATTGTTTGGACGGTTAAAAGTGGCTGGAATCTAGACAAAAATATTTCAAAAAATTTTGTAGAGGGAGTGTTTGAAGTGTTTTTGATGGTGGAAATGGATTTAGCACCATCAAAAACATCTAAGACACCTAAGATTTTGAAGTTTAACAACTATAACTTAAATTTACAAAAATCCTGACAGGATTTTTTCTAAATATTATCAGAATTTCCATAACTTTCTGGGCAACTCCTCCGCTACGCATTTTTCAATACACCTATACCAAGAACTTTACATTTTTTCAATGCACGGGCACCCGGAACTTTGTATTTTGAGTTTAATTTTTTGATGGGTTTTTTGAGATATCTAATAAACATCTTAGCTCCGTTTAGTTGCAAAAGCTCATTATAGGATTTTTTTTTTTGGGTTAATGGCCACAAGACTGGTGAATATAGCCTATTTTTAAAGGTGGAAAGATTCTAGACAAATTTGTCTTGCTAGCCATTCGGATTAGTGTCATTACAAACTAATTATCTCTTGTTATTTTTCATAGATCCAGCCCTAATACCAGTTATTAAGATTGTTTTCATGCATTGATCCAATACTAATACAGATGTTAAGATCACAAAAACTAATAAAAGTGTTTGTGTTTATAGACACCAATGCTGAGATCTAATGATTACAATGGCAAATTTATCTTAATCTATATTTTAGATGAATGCGATGGTTAATAATACTAGTTGTCATAATCCTAGAGCCTCAAAAGCAATAGTAATTTCGTGAAACAAGTTTAGAGGAGAGGATTGTTATGGTATATTTGACTCAATCAATTTACCAGTGTTATTCATGTGGAATATAGTGTATTTAAAGGCCAAAAGATTCCAGGTAAATTTGTCTTAGTGGCCATTTGGATTTCAACAATGATGCTTCTAGGTACCACCACTTCTCTCTTGCTATTTTTCATCGATATAGTTCTAAAAAGTCATCTTACTTTCTGTTCATGAACTCAATGCTTTAATAAACACATAATTTTGACCACAACTATTATTGATTTGCATACCTATTCTACTAGGCCATCCATCCATGTTCAACTAGCTTTGATCAACACACAACAACTTTGACCATGACTCCAATACAAGTTTTTAGGATCAAGAAACATCTAGAGAAGTGGTGGTGTCTTAACACATCGTTACTAAGATCACAATGGCAACAAGCACAAATATACTTGGAGTCTTTATCCCTTGAATACCAAGGGTCGTTGTAAACTTGGAGCCCAAAATCCACTAGTAATCTCCCTTAGTCAAGTTCAAAGGGGCCTAGGGATGGAGGGGGGTAGAAGGGGGTAACTGGGGGTTTATGGAAACTCATGGTATTAAACAATTATATTCATGTGGAATAGGGCTTATTTAAAGGTGGTAATACTCCAACTAAATTTGTCCTCATTGCCATTACAACCATGGTGTTGAACCATGATATTCATGTGGATTAGGGTCTATTTAAAGGCAGAAGTACTCCAACTAAATTTGTCTTCATGGTCATTAGGATTCCAGCAGCAATTCAATTCTAATACCAGTTGTTAGGATTCCAATTCTTAGGATTATAAAGAATCAAGAGAAGTGGTGGTGTCTAAAGACACCATTGTTCCGATCTCAATGGCCATGAGGACAAATAGTCTTTCTTCCTTTAATTTGGCTATAGTAATATCTAAAGAGAGCATTGTTAGGGAGGTTTGGGTAAACTTGAATTGGTCAAATTACTAGAGTTTTTAAGCCTCCAAAATTATGACCCAGAAACCCAGAAATAGTATCTTTAGACACCATCATTTCTCTAAATATTTGATGATCCTAACAGTCTCTAAATTCATATCTCTAAAATCACCTGAGAGGAAGCCACACTGTAATCATCAGTGACTTGACAAACATCATCGTAAACATGTGGTAATATCTGGGAAGAAAATACCTTTCCTATTGGATCAAGAAAGGATGCATTGGCCCTGCTCATGGATCTCCGATATGGTTGAGTCTGCGAAAAGTTGAGAAATTGATCCTGAAGAATCTGATATGGCGTTTTCAAACGGGAGACGGGATTCTAATTGGAAGAGACACCTTTCTGTGTGGAAAGGAGGAGATATGCGTTCCTGACTTTTTGTTGGATTTTTTGCACAGGAAGGGCATATTCTTTTGGGATGGCCTGATTAGCAAATGGCAAGGCCCTTTTCCTATCTGGTGTGAGGCTAAATGTCTGAATATGCTCGTGGAAATTGCTTTATCATGGGAACATATAAAATCAAAGCTCAGATATGGTGGGTTTTTTCGATCAACTAATCATGACTACCTAATATGGCGGAACTTTGATAGGATGGAATCCATCTATGTTAGGGATATATATCGGCTTTTGATTTCTGATAGTCGGCAACAAAGTACCTATACCTTCCCGAGCATCTTCTAGAAAACTGGATGTCAGTCTAAATGGGTTTACTTTTCCTGGTTGACATTTCATAATAAAAATCTGACATGGGAGAATTTACAAAAACGTGGTTGGCTAGGTCCAGGCTTATGTCCCTTATGTAGTTCTACGGAGGAGGACAACTCTCACCTTTTTTTACTCTGTAAGGAATCTCGGCAAATTTGGATGCTCTTGGAAAAGTTTTATGGGCTTCATTTCGATCCTCCCTTGTCGATCATGGACGCTTTCATTTGATGCAGTATGCAAAAAGTTCATTGGCGATCCATTTTTATCATTACACTATGGTGTATCTGGAGATGGCAGAATGATTTTATCTTCAAAAATAAAAGATCTCCGTTGATGGATATTTTCTTCAACATTTGTGCATTTTATGAGGATATTCCATCACCCTCCCCTTTGTTAAAGATGTCACAGGATTCACTTTCTCAAAAGATGCCTTCCTCTCTGCCCAGGGCATTTTTCGATGGGGCCGAACAGAACCGTCTTTGCGGCTGTGGTTTTCATATAGTGACTGATGAAGTCAGTTCTTTCTCCATTCATTGGAATGGAGGAAGAGGTACAAACATGATGGTCGAGGCGATGGCCCTCTCTGGTCTCTTGAGCTTTTGTCTCTTTTTAGACCTCCATGATGTCTCAATATATGGTGACTCTCAAGTGCTAGTAAATTTTGTTGCCAAAAAAAACTCTATCACAAAGTCTCATCTCGCTGGCTGGCTGGATCGGATCCGGTTTTTATGGAACTCCTTAAATGGTGGTTCTATAAAACGCATTCGCAGGGAGCTAAACCAAGAAGCTAATCGTCTCTCTAAAAAAGGCCTTCTTGATGATCCGGAATTGTGGCACTTACAGGTTTTCTCAGATGGCAAAAATTTCTTCATACAGGACTTTTTCCCTCCCTACTTCTAGTCATCAATGTTTATATTTTCCATTTGTTTTATCTGCTGAGTTTTTTCAGTCAAAAGGGTCTATGATCTATATGTTATGAGTTTTTTGGTTTTTTGAACAGGGACTTACACATCTCTATGATCAATTCCTGGGTATGGCAGACAGTTTGATTTTCTCTTTTATCTTAGTGAATGGTGATCTTTTCCTCTGATCTAGTTTTGTGTACTTTGATCATATCCAATATATGCTGATTTATGTGCTACGTGCTCTTAATGCTCTATCGATCATGTCATGATCTGATATATCGGAGTTATGTTTTTCTCGCATTGACGAACGGTTGCTACGTCATAGCAACACATGTATATCCTGGCTTATTGTACCATGCATACTCTTTTATATCTCTTATATAAATAATATTATGCTTTTTCTGCCCAAAAAAAAAAAAAAGTTATTAGATTAACGCAATCCCCCGTGGGCAGACCCTGACTGTTTGCCAGTGGCTTGAAAAATATTTGGCATCTCAAATTAGTGATAGTAGCTTATCAGATTAGTCCAATCCCTTATGGGCGAAGGTACTGAGGATATTGATTGCATTTGCATACAAGCGATCACTATACATGTATATTCTACAATTCTTAGTATATTAATCCAATACTTTTCGGTTATCGCCAGATTAATCCAATACTGAGTTATAATAAGGATATTGATACAAGTGATCATTGTACACGTATATTGTCCAGTTATTCGGAAATAATTTATCAGATTAATCCAATATCGAGTTAGCTGATTAATATGGAGATACCCAGTCGGTATTGGATTAATCTCATAAATTATTTATGAAGTACGGTACATTATACGTGTACAGTGATCAGTTGTTTTCAGATGTGCTCATCGATAAACACCCTCAGGACTGCCATGTTTCTGTTTAAATTTCAGCGACTTTTTGACTGTGACTTGTGAACCCTAAGTGTTGGAAGTAATGTTTCCATCTCATATATTTAAGTTAGTGATCTAAGTCTTATATATTTAATTGTATTTAATTGTTTTATGTGATCAATAAAATATTATGGTTCGATTTGTGTTATGAAAAAAATCTCTAATTCTTTTCAAAGATTTCTAATGTGGTATCAGAGTCGGTACTGGCTCATTCCCTTAAGAGAAGGCCGAGAGATAAATCACTATAGGTAGATAGAAAAAATAAATCAATATGCTTTGTTTTCCTGTGTGTGCAATATTAAGTTGTGTTTAGTTTCGGTGTTGTTTCCCTTGGATCCCATCTTCTACTCCAAATTTTTGGCAGACCAATTATAGCCAATCAATTTGGCCTTGGATGAGAAACAAGGTGTGCTGAAATCTGAGATCGGCATGGGTAAAGGAGTTGGAGTGTTGGAGCACCATTTTTATAATTTTTGTTGCATGTGAAATAGATCTTATATGTGAAATTGTTGTTGAGTATTCAACGAGGAGTTCCACAAGTGATTGTTAGCTATTAAGAGTGTGTGGTTGAGGAGAATGTGTACTTCAAGAATATTTTCGAGGATTTTAATTTTCTGAGCTAGAATGGATGATCACATAGTCGATTTAAATTGAGGTCGGATTGCAGATGTTTGACAATGTCAACACATGTTTGCCATGGCATTTCAAATCTAGACAAGGTAGGGAAGGGCATGGAGAGTCAGTTTCTAATTAGGAGGGCATGGTTACCTCCTGTTTCGTTCTCGAGGTCATGGTGCCCGAACTCTGTGTCAAGGGTAAGCCATGGAGTGCAAGTGCAGAATCCAACATCATTCTTGATGACGGTTGATATGAGAACAAGATATTTTCTTTCGCAGAATGGTTGAATTTACATCTCATGTCGTGGCGATGCAAATCTCCAGATCTCCCTAGTGCGTCGACCGACATCTCTTGACTGATTTCTCTGTGTCCGCCGACAACCCATTATGGTTTTATTCCATTGATTGTCGGCTTCTTCAAGCCCCAACTGTCATGCCCCCAGGCCTATGGTAATCTTTCAACCGTACTTGGCAAAGTGCGGCACCACCGAACACTTTCTTTTCACCAATACTTATGTTCATGGACTACGCTTAACCATTAGCCTACTTAGTTTGTTTTTCACAACCAACTATTATTATGTTTCCTTTATATCAATGAACACCCATACACATTCATTATCATCAGCAATTATACATGAAGAACACAATTGCACAGTATAAAGGGAGGGGCAACTCCCTGAACAATGAGTCTACCCGAATACAATATATTATTCAACTTTACAATGTTTACAAAGCTTTACAAGTATACTTGGGAAACACCAAGTTTCATACTTAGCCAATTTTACAACATGCCACAACTTCGTGTGTCAACCAAAGTTCTTTGCCCGAGGTGGGCGGGCGCGCCCTCACACGAGCTGCCAACCGTTCCTCAACCAAACTTCATTTCGACGGGCGGGCGACTTCACCCAAGTCACCCTTCACAAATTTTTCACGGTGGGCGGGTGACCTACCTAAGTCACCCGAAGACACCTCCGCATTTGCTTCTGCATGGCGGGCAGGCGACCCACCCAGGTCTCCACCCGCGCCTTCATCCGATGGTGAGCGACCTCCTACCCGCGCCTTCACCCAATACAACACTTGTGCAATGTTCATCGTACGGCCTTGCCCAAGGTTGGGCGCATAGAGCTACACCTCCTCTTGCTGCGGCTTCACCTTACTTCACACCTCCTCCTTGTATGTGTAGATGAGAGCGTTCGAATGAATGACCCTTCGCTACAAAACTTCGTTGTATATATGTGGATGGTAGGGCGAGTCGAGCTGCCGAAGCCGACTCATCCACCATGTGTTGAATGCCCCTACATACTTCGCAAACTTGACATCATTGTTGGTCGACCTTTGTCCAAGTCGTAGGTCGGCCCATGGGTTGATCCAATTCTCCCCACGCCATATAAACACCCTCGCTTAACCTTCCTTATGCGCATTATAACTATGTTACTTCACACCTTCGATCATGAGCTCGCACTTCGTTCATTCCAACTCGTTCGTTCACCAACAAGTCGTCGCACTTCACCCGGGCAGTTATGTCAAGAACCGTAGGTCCTTACATCCTCCTCCACCTGAATTCATTATCATCCTCAACAACATCCCATCTTGGTAGCCATCCACCAAGATCATCATCAACAACTATCTCATCCTTGGTCCATGATATCAACTCCTCCACATACTGCAAACATCCCTGCAACATATGTAGAACCACCATCTTCATCATGTGTCGTCCCATCCTACGTACTATCATCCTTCCTGCCTGCCTGATGCCAACATCTCTCTTGAACACTGCTAGCCCTCATGACTTGAACTAGTCAGGTGATCAGTCCAACTATCATGCTCAAATCATAAGAATGTCCATCCTTATGCTTTCACTAGTCTATCTCGGATTCTGCCACATCTTGGACTCACCAAGAATATATCCCATGCTCAGGTCCATGGAAACTCCATCCCATCTGCAACATGTCATGATGCTTAATGCCGAACCATTCTGCACCAGCTATCATACCTGCTCAACCTGTTTTAAGGACTCACTGCCATGAGCAACTAACAATGAGCCCCATCTTCTATGTCATCTAAGAAGATGTAGAGGGAGTAGAGCCTAAAGGCTCACCCTCACTAATAAGCTCAATCCACCTGTCAGGATTCTCTATCTCCATCCTCTGTAGATATGCAACCCAATCCTCCTCTTGAACATTTGGTCTCACATAAGCCTCCTCATCATCATCATCATCCTCAACCTCCTTTAGCCTTCTTGAAAAATCTAAGATACTGTTGGATAATGTCCTGATGACCAATGACTGCTCGGTAAGCTTTGTCTCAACAGTAGACAATCGCTTACTCATGTCTTCCATGCGCTTCTCATCCTCCATCTGCATCGCTGCTAGTTTACAATCAGGTCTTGTCACACCAATGGTTGGAACACCAATGGGTACATCTTCCCTTCCATCGTAAATGTACAACTTCTTCAAATGTGGAACAATCATAGCATCAAATTGTTTCAAGAATTCCATCCCCAGCACAGCTTCATAGTCATCAATCTGCACTATAGTGAAGTCGACTTTCTCGGTCCACTCACCTAGTGCTGTGTCCACTCTTTCAGCTACACCAAGAACACAATCAAGATGAGAATTCATTGTCTTCATTTGTGCCTTCAGCGGTACAAATTTCAGCCCAATCCTTCTCACAGTATCTTCATTCATGAAGTTGTGAGTAGCCCCACTATCCACCATAGTGAGTATATCAGCACTCCCAATTTTCATCCGAACATACTCCAAATTGTTCCTCTCAGGATCTCTCTGAGAGACCACCTCCGTAGCAACAGTAACTCCAAGAATCTACATCATCCCCATAGAAGCTTCTTCATTCTTCGTATTAGATTGTGCAATAGCAGCCACTTTCGGTCTTGAAGGACAATTCTTCACGTATGTGGTTCAGCACATATCCAACACTTTAAGGCTTTCTTCTCTTCGACTTATCATCTGATTTCGGAGCATCATCCTTCTTCTTCTCTTTCAACTTATCAGACTTCCTCTTTCTCTCATCAGAAGTCTCATCATAATGCTCCACCAATCGATCCACAGCAGCAAAAGCTTCCTCAAATGTCTTAATCTTCTTCCTCTTCACTTCATTGTGTGCCCAAGGCTTCAATCCAATAATGAGGTTGAACACCTCGTCCCTCTCCGCCATGTCAGGAAGTTCCAGAACCGCACTTGCAAGCTCCCGCTAATATGTCTGTAGGTTCCATGTCTGCTTTATGAACTTAATCTTCATCCTTGCTTCCCATGTTTCATCCTGAGGACTGAAGTAGGTCTGCAAAGCTTTCTTCATGTCATCCCATGAAGTTATGTCACCAGGACTACCATTGGCAATCTGATCCATCCTCCTTCGCAACCACATCTTAGCATCCTTTGTCAAGAATTGAGCAGCTACCTTCACCTTTGTCTCATCATCATATAGACCCAAGTGTTCCAAGTATTGCTCCACATCCCAGAGAAAGTTGCCAAGAGTTTTCGCACTCCTTGTACCATCATAAGGTTCTGGTTCCTTGACTTTCACATGAGGCATTCCTCCACCTGAGTTATGCCTCACGGCCCTCTTCAACACTGTGATCTCATCTCTGGCTTCATCAAGAGATTTCTACAAGTTCACGATCTCTGCCAAGCCTCGATCTCTTGCCTCTTCAATCTCCTTGACCTTTACTTCAAGTTGTGTACACATAAGATCAATGTACTCATGTTGAATCCAGAGTTCATCGAGTTCTTCCCTCATCTTCGAAGTATCCTCTTGATCTTTCATGACCAAGTCCATCTTCTTAGTCCACTAAGATTCCAAATCCTCCATTCTTTCCAATGCACTTCGTCACGAGAAAGCTTGCTCTGATACCAACTGTTAAGCTTCTTCAACCCTGAATTAGCTTCAAAACCATCTGTCACGAAGTGCAGATAAAAACCAGCACCTGTTCACAAGCTCTGATACCAATTGTCACACCCCCAAGCCTACGGTAGTCTTTCAACCATACTTGGCAAGGTGCGGCACCACCGAACACTTTCTTTTCACCAATACTTATGTTCATGGACTACCCCTAACCATTAGTCTACTTAGTTTGTTTTTCTCAACCAAGTATTATTATGTTTCCTTTCTACCAATGAACACCCATACACATTCATTATCATCAGCAATTATACATGAAGAACATAATTGCACAGTATAAAGGGAGGGGCAACTCCCTGAACAATGAGTCTGCCCGAATACAATATATATTCAACTTTACAATGTTTACAAAGCTTACAAGTATACTTGGTAAACACCAAGTTTCATACTTAGCCAATTTTACAACATGCCACACCTTCATGTGTCAACCAAAGTTCCTTGCTCGCGCTGGGCGGGCGCGCCCTCACACGAGCTGCCAACCGCTCCTCAACCGAACTTCGTTTCGACGGGCGGGCAACCTCACCCAAGTCACCCATCACAACTTTTGTACGGCGGGCGAGCGACCTACCCAAGTCACCCGAAGACACCTCCGCATTTGTTTCTGCACGGCAGGCGAGCGACCCACCCGAGTCTCCACGCGTGCATGCGACCTCCTACCCACGCCTTCACCCGATACAACACTTGTGCAATGTTCACCGTGCGGTCTTGCCCAAGGTTAGGCGCATAGAGTTGCGCCTCCTCTTGCTGCGGCTTCACCTTACTTCGTACCTCCTCCTTGTATGTGTAGATGAGAGCATTCGAATGAATGACTCTTCGCTACAAAACTTCGTTGCATATATATGGATGGTAGGGCGAGTTGAGCTGCCCAAGCCGACTCGTCCACCATGTGTTGAACGCCCCTACATACTTCGCAAACTTTCCATCATCGTTGGTCAGCCTTTGTCCAAGTCGTAGGTCAGCCCGTGGGTTGAGCAAATGCTCCCCACTCCATATAAACACCCTTGCTCAACCTTCCTTATACGCATTATAACTATGTTACTTCGCACCTTTGGTCATGAGCTCGCACTTCGTTCGTTCCAACTCGTTCGTTCACCAACAAGTCATCGCACTTCACCCAGGCGGTTATGCTAAGAACCGCAGGTCCTTACACGAATGGTCGGGATATGAGAAGAAGAAGTTGTGAGACAAGATGCACGCCATTGTTTATAATTATATAATTTTTTGGTTTTTAATTTCTTTTGACATGTGTGAAAAAGAGGGCAAAGAAACAAATTGGTTGTGATTAGATCTGGCCATAAAGTAAAAGGAGAGGAGTGCAAATGGTTAAAAATAATACATGGTATTTCTATTGTTGTGTGATTAAATAATATTGAAAAAAAAAAGTGTTGGGAATGGTGCAATTTTAGAATGCTATTATGTTGTGTAAGAATTAAATGATGTAGAATCACAAAGAATAGACTAATTATTTAACAGATTAATGTGGCTCGTAGTGCTCAAGGAGCATTAGTCACATGTAGTTCTTAATAAGGTTAAGTTGGTGTGACTCTTCATGCTCCAAGAGCATCAGTACAGGTTATTTTATACAAGGTCAAGTTGTAGAATTGTCTGATGAAGACATTATGTACCTAGAATGTTATCATAGATAACTAATGAAGGTTGTGGAGGGGCGTGGATTTGCAGATGGTGGCAGTTCCATAGGATGGTTCAATATCAAGACTGATCGGTTGCGCTCTAGGAGATTGAGAAGCATCAATTATGCAAAGCACGTCAACGATAGTCTAAAGCAGTTATGTCTTAAACCAATCAAGTGGGAAGCTCAAAAGTGTGGTGAAGAAAAGAGAGAAAACTATGAGATTTCACGGTGGATATGAGTGCTAATGACGACCATATCAGACAAATCTAACAAAGATTCATTTATTATTGTAATATGTGTTTTCAATGTTTTCCATGTAAGCATTAAGGGAGGGTGTTGGAAGTAACGCCTCCATGTCATGTATAGTTATCATTATGAATTAGGTGAAGTCAATCTAGAAGCTATTAATTCCCAAATTATGAGTTGAAGCCATGTCATGTGTGAATCATAATTTGTCGAAATTAGTGATATAAATCTTATATATTTAATTGCTTTACATGATCAATAAAACATTTATTTGTTTTATGAAAACAATCTCTCGCTAAGGAGTCAAAACCCTTCCCACTTTCGATATATATATTCATTCTCGGGAAACCCAGTGTTTGTATTATTGAGCTTAAGGTTATTATAACATATATTAGTTTATTCAAGGGATTAACATGTTAGTAACCTTTAATATGTTATCTATTGAAACTGAATTTAAGTGGAAACAATATCAATCATTTCATAGAAAATATCTTATTTAGACTCACTATCTTTGCATTTATATTTTTATGATGTTAATTTGATTTGATATCTAATTTGAATTTAAAATTAGAATAGAATGAATAAAATGTGTGTATGAGTAAATTTTATGAATGATTAAATTGTATTTTTAAGTTTTGTTTGCAACTTAAGTGTGTTAGATTATAAAATTGACGTTGAATTTTATTTTTTTTAACTTGAGTCTGGACTTTTTTAAATTTATTCTCTAAGAATTGTTATTGTCTTGAGAGGTACTCTCAAGTCTAGTATAGTAGAGATGTTGTACTTTATATATATATAGAGAGAGAGAGAATAAAATTGAGTAAAATAGTGAATTTACCTTGGGTCATTTTTTAGCTTTGGGTTTTGAGAACCCATGGTTTTTCCATAGTATTTTTATGTAAAAAGGATATATATATATATATATATATATATATATAATTATATTATTATATAATAATATTTAATAGATATTCCACCAGTCTAGATTCATCTTAATTGGATCTACCAAGATGCCAGAGGGAAAAAAATCTATTGAGGTGCAAACTTTCTTTAGAGTAAAAATAAATTTGAGTCTTTTATATGCTTGGTAGATCTAGAGTTAAAATGGATCTAGGTTGATACAAATAATGGTAATATACACTTTAAACTATGTAATGTATTGTCTTCTATCTTATACATTAAACTTTGAAAAAGTCACCAATGGAATTCATTGAATGCTTCTAGTGGGCTTTTTTGTCCAAATAGCTAAGGGGGTAAAAACAACCCTTAAATGAACAACATCATGAGAGTTTTATAAGCCAGAATTAGAGTGAAATGGGAGTAGAATCACAATTCTCTACTCATGTGGTCAGCATATACCTCTCACGCCATTTATGAAATGAGTGTGGAATCACAATTCTCTACTATTAGTTTAGACCTCCCGTGCCATTTATTAGTGGTTATTGTAGATGGCCCAAGCCAGAGTGAGAACATAAAAACCTAATCAACATAGCCTTGGGTTTGGGGCACAAGATCTGCCAACCCAAAGATAGAAAATTCTTAAAATATAAGGGTAAGAATATTACATTGCTTTGCACTTTTCCAAAATTATTAGCAAGGCCTTTCCAATAGAAGGTCATGCTTACTCTTAATATTCAATGCACAGTTGGATGGTTTTCATTGGAGAGGTTCTTGAGATAGGATGTAGAGAATCTAATATAGAATAAAAGAGTGAATCATCCACCCTTCGATACACCTTTCTCTTGCCATCATTTCTACAACTAATAAGAAGAGAGTGAATCCTTCACCCTCTGAAACTCGTTCTTCTGCAATTGTGGATAATGATGTTGACATAATAACATACACGGAATCATGGGCTCATATTGAATCTTAGATACGAGTGAGATAAAGTTTATATTGGTACTGCTTAATAAGATAGGGTAACACTTACGATCTCTAAGTAATGTGATGCAGGAGCATCTGGTCGACAGGGTGAAGACCGAGAGAGGGCGGACAAAGTTTCTGAAGAAGATTGGGAAAGATGAACAATTTGACAAATGGACAGCAAGCCTGTCAGAGTTTTTACGTTTTTATTTAATTTCTTCCATGGTCAACTACAACATTAGATTCTGTTAGCTTAATTTTTATTTATTTTATTTTAATTGTAGTAACAGGTCTTAATTAGAGTTGTTAAAATTAGATTAATATAAATAAGCAATGTAAACAGCAAACCCTTATGGAACAAAGGAGACAAAGTAAACAAACGAATAGACAAGCAAAGTAAGTTTATAGTAACTGCTAGCAAACTGTAATGGAATAACTATCTGGCAAACTATAATGGAATAACAATCTGCAGTTATCTAACTGCCTGTAACTATTGTATAAAAGGACAGACAAAATAACCCAGAGGGGTTCAGCAGTGAAGCATTTCGAAAGAGAATAAGAGAAATACATTCCATTTCCTTCATCTAAATTCAGTGCACAGATAAACATACGAATTGCAATATTTAAGTCCTCTGTAATAGAATTCATATATATATTACTGTACATTCAATTTATTGCAGGCAAATACAATAACAGAGTTTCACGACCCCAAAAAGGCCAACGACAAGCCGAGACCGAGAGTGAGCAACAGACGAGAAGAAATAGACAGTATCGAAGGATACAACCATCCACAGTCGAAACCAGGTAAGCACCAGCACCAAATTTAAACATATATTACATATCACTATATCATACATTGCAGGTTTATAAAATTCAAATTACAAGAACGAACTGTGCAACGAGGGTTCGTTGAACCGAGCCACCAAATAAATGAACTTACAAGACACCCTCCAAGCTACGGCTACGGGTTGGACAACCCAAAACTAGACTCGACCACTATCAAATATACAGACCACAGACGCAAGCAAATACAGCAAAGACGAAGAGCCACGAAAGTAACTAAGATAAGAACAGAGCTACCCGAGAGATAACGACCGAAACTTTTGCGAAGCCACGGAACCGGTCACCTGCAACCACAACAGAAGATTGAGTTAGGGTTTGTAGGTAATCAAAACCCTCGCACCAGAAAAACAACATCCCGAAGTTGTAAAGAAACTAACAAAAAATGAAAACACGTGTATGGCTGAGGAGAATAGCCATACTTGAAGGGAACCGAGTCCATAAGCTCGCAGAACGAAGTGTTAACCTGACCACAGAGGGGCTGTAGAATTTTAGCTCCAGCTCGAATAGCGAGCAACGAAATATAGCAGGGAACAATATCTTACCTGAGTGCAGAGCCGAGCGCCAGAGAAGGACCAGGTTGCAGACCAACGAACTACACATTTGTCAACTGAACAAACCAGAAACCCTCACTACCAGCATTCACCACGGATTCACAACGAAAATGACCAGAGCAAACAGTATGTACAGGAATGGAAACCAGTAACGCTCACACAGTCCCGAAAACAAATTGAATGCATAGTGGAGGAACCGCAACTTACCAACAGTGCATGGAACGAACCCACAGACCCCACAGTAGCGATTTGACTGAGTTAAACGAAATCGTTTTACCATAGAACTAGCGGAGTTTAACAGGGTATCATCACAGTCAGAAAAACCAGACGCGAAGCCGAATACCAGAACGAGACCACCGAATAGCAACAAGGTGAAATGACCGAATAGGTGCGAACCGGCAGTGAAAAGCAAGGTAAGTGAGAATTAGGGTTTGGTAACTTCGAGGAGGACAGGTTTCGCGACAAGGACAAGGTAAGTACCGTGGGTTGATTAATAATCACCTACCAAATAAATTGCAATCACACCATATCTGCATCAAAATATCAGTGAAGGTCCACGTAGGTTGGGCTAGCGTGGGACCACGTGGGCTGGCCACATCAATTGGTATCAGAGCAGTTTTTTTTTATATAGAGGAAGATGGCAGAAGGGCAAGCGCCAAGACGAGGACGTGGAAGAGGTGGACGTAGAGGAGAAGATGAAGGAATGAGGGAACAGATTAGAGTTCTTACAGCTCGCTTGGAAGCAGTGGAAGCGGGTAGACGAAGAGACCCGGAACTGGGAGATGACAGTGAGGAAGAAGCAGTAGCTGCTACAGACGGGTCTGATGAAGAAGCTCCAGAATTGAGACTGCTGCGTTCAATTTTATTGGCTAGCAGCAAACCCAAGACAGAGATTTCAAATTACGATGGCAGTCTGTCTGCTGATATCCTATTGGATTGGATAAGCGAACTAGATAAATATTTCGAAAATGAGGAAGTTAAGGGGGATAAGAGAGTCAAGTTCGCTGCTACTAAGTTGAAGGGACATGCCCTCTTGTGGTGGGATAATGTCCAAGCAGACAGAAAAAGACTGAACAAATTACCCATATGAAAATGGTCCAGGATGGTAGCAAAATTGAAGGGCAGGTTTCTGCCGAAAGATTACCAGGTTGAACTATGTCGGCGAGTACAGAATTTGAGACAGAAAGGTATGACTGTCAAAGAGTATACGGAAGAGTTCTACCGGGTAAATCTACGTGCTGGTTATACGGACGAAACTCCAGAAAAGACAGCGAGGTATGTCAATGGCTTGAGGATGGAAATCCTGGATGAAATTAGCATTCTTTCTCCCCGGAATATTGAAGAAGCCTTTCAGAGTGCTGTGAAGGCTGAGGAGAAAATTAATCGGAAGCAGAATAACAGGAGAGGGAGAGGGAATGGTAGAGGACGAGGACAGTCCTACGGTAGAGGAAAAAGTGTTGCGAACAGCGAAGAAGGCAGCAGCTCAAAAACTTGAGGGACAGCAGACAAAGGAGACAGCACCAGAGGAGGTCGGTCATATCAGCGAGGACGAGGGAATGGCCGCGGAAGAGGGACTAGTTTCCAGTGCTACAGGTGTCAAAAATGGGGGCATCGATCCTTTGAATGTCCAGAAGTTGAGGAGACAGGTCAGAGGGGAACATATATGATTCAGCCTGAAGAAGCTGAAGCACAACCACGGGAAGTGGAAGACATGGCAGAAACGGGAGAAGCGTTGATTTTGAATAAAGTGTTGTTAAAGCCAACCAAGGAAGTGGCTGAACCAACACAGCGGAAGTCACTGTTCCGGACAGTCTATAAATCGCATGGAAAATGCTGCAAGGTGATAATAGACAGCGGGAGTACGAATAACTTGGTTGCCACTGAGATGGTGGACAAACTGGGGTTGAAGCGGCTGAAGCACCCCACACCTTACAAGGTGTCGTGGCTGCAGAAAGGCCACCAGCTGTTGGTTGATGAACAATGCGAGGTAGAGTTTCGCATTGGCAAGTACCACGATACAGTGATCTGCGATATTATGCCAATGGACGTGTGCCACATACTGCTCGGAAGACCTTGGCAGTATGACAGGAAGGTGACACACGATGGGAAAACTAATTGTTATAAGTTTACGAAGGATGGGGTCAAACACACACTTGTACCCATCAAAGAGGAAGATTCAGCAGAATCAAGTGGAACAAAGGCGCTATTAATGGGAGGAAAACAGTTCATAAAGAAGGTTGAGGAAAATGAAATTAATTTTGCAGTTGTGAGGAGGATGAAGCCAGTATTACTGAACCTAGAGAAATCAGAATTGCCCAAAGAAATACAAGAACTGTTAGAAGAATTTCAAGACATTGCGGCTAATGAGTTACCTGATAAGTTGCCTCCTAAAAGGAGCATCAGCCACCACATTGATTTTATACCAGGAGCAAGCTTGCCGAATAAGGCAGCGTACAGAATGAGTCCAAAGGACAATGAAGAAGTACGCAAACAAGTACAGGAGTTGTTAGACAAGGAACTGATCAGAGAAAGTTTAAGCCCCTGTGCAGTACCTTCAGTCCTTGCGCCCAAGAAGGGTGGAGAGTAGCGAATGTGTACTGATTCGCGGGCTATAAACATCACCATTTGATACAGGTTTCCCTTGCCTAGGATGGATGACATGATGGACTGTTTTAGTGGGGCGGCATATTTTACAAAAATAGATCTGAAAAGTGGGTATCATCAGATCAGAATTAGAGAAGGAGACGAATGGAAGACAGCCTTCAAGACCAACGAAGGACTGTACGAATGGCTGGTTATGCCATTTGGGTTGAGTAACGCTCCAAGCACTTTTATGAGATTAATGAACGAAATGTTAAAGGAATTTATTGGAAAATTCGTGATAGTCTATCTGGACGATATTTTAATTTTTAGCAGGACAAAAAGAGAGCACCTTCAACATATTCGAAGAGTATTTGAGAAGCTACAGCAGAACAAGCTGCTGATAAATTTGAAGAAATGCACTTTCCTACAGAAGGAGTTAATATATCTGAGATTTCTAGTGGCAGAGAATGAGTTAAAAATGGACCCTGAGAAGATTACAGCGATCATAAGTTGGCCGTCATCGAAGAATTTATTCGAGGTACGTAGCTTTCACGGTTTAGCAAGTTTTTATAGAAAGTTCATTAAGAATTTTAGTGAAATCTACGCGCCAATGCTAGAAACCATCAAAAAGGCCAGCCAACCTTTTTGCTGGACTAAGGCGGCAGAAGACAGTTTCCAACTTCTGAAGCGGAAAACAACGGAGAGGCCAATCTTGAGGCTGCCCGATTTTAGCAAACCTTTTCAGGTTCGGTGTGATGTAAGCGGGACAGCTATTGGCGCTGTACTCAGTCAAGAGGACAGACCAGTGGCGTTCTTTAGTGAGAAACTAAATGAAAGTCGGCAGAAGTATTCGTCATACGACGAAGAATTCTATGCAGTGGTTCAAGCCTTGAAGCATTGGAGGCACCACTTACTAGGTAATGAGTTCGTTTTGTTCTCTGATAATTCTGCGTTATAGTACATAACACAACAGCACAAACTGAACCATAAGCACGCCAAGTGGGTGGAGTACCTGCAAAGTTTTACTTTGGTGTTGAAGCACATAAGTGGGCAAGCCAACAAAGTGGCGGATGCTTTAAGCAGAAGAGCCTTGCTCTTACAGGAAAGTGGCATACAGGTGATGGGGTTTGAGTATTTGAAGGATTTGTACCAGATGGACACGGATTTCAAGGAAGCCTTTGAGGCATGCCAAAATCCTGTCTTAAGGAATACAAGCCCATGGCTAGATTTTAATTTACAGGATGGATTATTATTTCGAGGTGGACAGCTATGTATTCTGGATTGTTCGATGAGGGAAAATTTAGTAAAAGAGAAACACAGTGGCGGTTTAGCAGGACATTTTGGCGTTGATAAAACGTTGGAACAGCTAGGACATTTTTATTACTGGCCGAAAATGAGTCGGGACGTACAGAGGTATGTAACCAGATGTAAAATCTGCCAACTGGCGAAAGGGCACAGCCAGAATACTGGATTATACACACCCCTACCAGTTCCAAGCAGGCCATGGGATTCAGTCAGCATTGACTTTGTCCTAGGATTGCCTAGAACGCAGCGGGGATATGATTTAGTGATGGTGGTGGTGGATAGGTTTTCAAAGATGGCTCATTTCATTCCGTGCCGGAAGACTAGCGACGCCACAAACGTGGCACATCTCTTCTTCACAGAAGTAGTTCAATTACATGGCTTACCTAAAACTATAGTTTCAGACAGGGATGTGAAATTTACAGGGCATTTTTGGCGCACCCTGTGGAAAAAGCTGGGCACACAATTAAATTTTAGTTCTGCGTATCACCCGCAGACTGATGGACAGACAGAGGTAGTGAACAGGAGTTTGGGCAACTTGTTGCGAAGCTTGACAGGAGAAAACTCGCGATTGTGGGATCGAGCTCTTGCCCAGGCATAATTCGCTTATAACGATTCGCCTAATCGGAGCACCGGTCTTAGCCCATTCCAAATCTTATATGGTATGCACCCGCGAGGAGTACATGAGTTACGAGATTTGGGACAGCTAGAAAGGAGAAGTGCAGACGGGGAAGATTTTGCCGAAGCAATGAGCGAACTGCACGAGAAAGTTAAATTGAGATTACAGGACAGCACACAAAAATATAAGCAGCATGCAGACACAAAACGGCGTGAGGTACATTTTGAGATTGGAGACGAAGTCCTTGCGCATTTGCGCCGGGAACGGTTTCCTAAGGGTACGTATAATAAACTGAAGTTTAAGAAAATCGGCCCATGCAAAATTCTTCGCAAGTTTTCAGCGAATGCATATGAAATTCAGCTGCCACCTGATATAGGTATATCACCCATATTCAACGTGGCAGACCTGTTCCCATATCATGCCCAGGCGGAAGATGAAAGAATGGTACAGCCACAACAGGACACCCAGTTCGAAAGCAGTCTTTGGAAGAAACAGTTACCGTCGGTCAAGACCCATGAAATCGAAGGAATCATCAGCACACAGATAGCCAAGAAGACGCGCAGGAAGGAGTATCTGCGTTATCTCGTCAAGTGGAAGGACCGTCCAATGGAGGACAGTTCCTGGCTCGACGAGACACAGATTCGGAAGGCGGGCTACTCGGTGGAGGAACTCATGGAACGGAGCCATGAGATCTCTCTTTTACCCCGGCAGCCTGATGCAGGAGCATCTGGTCGACATGGTGAAGACCGAGAGAGGGTGGACAAAGTTTCTGAAGAAGATTGGGAAAGATGAACAGTTCGACAAATGGACAGCCAGCCTGTCAAAGTTTTTACGTTTTTATTTAATTTCTTCCATGGTCAACTACAGCATTAGATTCTGTTAGCTTAATTTTTTTTTTTTTTTTTTAATTGTAGTAACAGGTCTTAATTAGAGTTGTTAAAATTAGATTACTATCAATAAGCAATGTAAACAGCAAACCCTTATGGAACAAAGGAGACAAAGTAAACAAACGAATAGACAAGCAAAGTAAGTTTATAGTAACTGCCAGCAAACTGTAAGGGAATAACTATCTGGAAAACTGTAATGGAATAACTATCTGCAGTTATCTAACTGCCTGTAACTATTGTATAAAAGGACAGACAAAATAACCCAGAGGGGTTCAGCAGTGAAGCATTTCGAAAGAGAATAAGAGAAATACATTCCATTTCCTTCATCTAAATTCAGTGCACAGATAAACATACGAATTGCAATATTTAAGTCCTCTGTAATAGAATTCATATATATATTACTGTACATTCAATTTATTGCAGGAAAATACAGTAACAGAGTTTCACGACCCCAAAAAGGCCAACGACAAGCCGAGATCGAGAGTGAGCAACAGACGAGAAGAAATAGACAATATCGAAGGATACAACCGTCCACAGTCGAAACTGGGTAAGCACCAGCACCAAATTTAAACATATATTACATATCACTATATCATACATTGCAGGTTTATAAAATTCAAATTACAAGAACGAACTGTGCAACGAGGGTTCGTTGAACCGAGCCACCAAATAAATGAACTTACAAGACACCCTCCAAGCTACGGCTACGGGTTGGACAACCCAAAACTAGACTCGACCACTATCAAATATACAGACCACAGACACAAGCAAATACAGCAAAGACGAAGAGCCACGAAAGTAACTAAGATAAGAACAGAGCTACCCGAGAGATAATGACCGAAACTTTTGCGAAGCCACGGAACCGATCACCTGCAACCACAACAGAAGATTGAGTTAGGGTTTGTAGGTAATCAAAACCCTCGCACCAGAAAAACAACATCCCGAAGTTGTAAAGAAACTAACAGAAAACGAAAACTCGTGTATGGCTGAGGAGAATAGCCATACTTGAAGGGAACCGAGTCCATAAGCTCGCAGAACGAAGTGTTAACCTGACCACAGAGGGGCTGTAGAATGTTAGCTCCAGCTCGAATAGCAAGCAACGAAATATAGCAGGGAACAATATCTTACCTGAGTGCAGAGCCGAGCGCCAGAGAAGGACCAGGTTGCAGACCAACGAACTGCACATTTGTCAACTGAACAAACCAGAAACCCTCACTACCAGCATTCACCACGGATTCACAACGAAAATGACCAGAACAAACAGTATGTACAGGAATGGAAACCAGTAACGCTCACACAGTCCCGAAAACAAATTGAATGCATAGTGGAGGAACCGCAACTTACCAACAGTGCATGGAACGAACCCACAGACCCCACAGTAGCGATTTGACTGAGTTAAACGACATCGTTTTACCATAGAACTAGCGGAGTTTAACAGGGTATCATCACAGTCAGAAAAACCAGAGGCGGAGCCGAATACCAGAACGAGACCACCGAATAGCAACAAGGTGAAATGACCGAACAGGCGCGAACCGGCAGTGAAAAGCAAGATAAGTGAGAATTAGGGTTTGGTAACTTCGAGGAAGACAGGTGTCGCGGCAAGGACAAGGTAAGTACCTTGGGTTGATTAATAATCACCTACCAAATAAATTGCAATCACACCATATCCGCATCAAAATATCAGTGAAGATCCACGTAGGTTGGGCTAGCGTGGGACCACGTGGGCTGGCCAAATCATAATGGAAATGTAAGATCCATATTACATAATGCCAATATAGTGGTTAAACATGACTTTACCTAATCTAATCCCATATGACTCTACATGATCTATTTCCATGATCTAATTGCCAATGAAGAAAATTCTGAATATGGATTTTGGGATTGTAAATGGTGAATGTGTTGGAGGATTGCCTCATTAGAAAAAAGCAAGTTTGTTTCCATTGTTGTTCATTTTTATTCATTAAGAGGCCAAGTTATGTACATCAGTTAGGGTTCCAATCGGCTATTTACATAGTTGGATGCAACTCTCGTGCACGAGTTGTTTCCCTTGCTTGAGGAAGAAGCTTTGATCTTTCAATGAAATCTCATATTTGGAAATTTTGACTTCTTTTTTATGGTAGATATGTTGTTTTGATCCTGCTAAACGTGAGAAAACATCTAGTGTTCTCACGTATCCTATTACGCAAGGAAGTTAAAAGACAAAAACATCGTTACACCATAGATCATAGATCTTAAAAAAATACGTTAATCCATAAAATTTCAACTTGATACTTATCAGACCTGTAACTGTTTAAGCTAAATATTTATCAGAGCTGTAACTTCAAAAAGAAGATCGGTTTACCGCATCAGTCTATTCCGTGTTGGAAAGGTGCCGAGAACTGGAGTCAACTTTGAACATGGGAAATGACGCAATAGCCGGTCACGGGAGCTCCAGTGTGGCGTTTATTCGTTGTACTGACACCAGGAACTTTGCAGATGGATTCTTGTGCGGGGACCTTGCGGGTGAACAATCTTTTTGTCAGAAAGCGGTAATTCATTTATTTTTCAGGGTGTGGCGCGTCAGACACGGTGTACCGTGACCTCTCGAGGTTATCTTTAGAGAAATATATAAATTTTCAAGATTCTTCTGCGATTTGTCTTTACTAGAATATGGCGATATAATGTTTTGAAGTTCAGTTCATTACAGGGACTAAAAAAGTCCTGATCCAGCGGCAACATCTTAATAATTTCGTTGGAAAGAAAGCTAAATCTCCATCCGTGACCTCTCGAGGTTATCTTTAAAGAAATATATAAATTTTCAAGATAGTTCTGTGATTTGTCTTGACTAGAATTTGGCGATATAATGTTTTAAAGTTCAGTTCATTACAGGGACTAAAAACATTTGTTGATCCAGCGGCAACATTTTAATAATTTCATTGGAAAGAAAGCTAAATCTCCATCCATAATTATGAATCTATTACTACGTTTATTTTATCATTATAAATGATTCGTGCTCTTTCCGGTTCCATCCGAAAATACATCGCAGGAAAACGAGCGCAGAACTCTCGATATCCAATTCTCAGAGCAGAATAAATTAGATTTCTAATTAAACAGAAATCACTGTCGATGTAAAGCTTCAACGTTGGACTATGTGTGGCGTTCCTAAGCTGGCCGTATCCTGGGGGTGTGGAAGCAACTTCAAAACGTGGACAAATCGGACACGTTTCCAGCTCGACAGGTTTGTTTTCTTGATTTCTTTAATGTTAAAAAGGGTTGCCAGAGAAGCTTTCTTGTGGAGGCTTTCTCAGGGGGAGGTATGGACTACTCCCAATGTTATACTTGCGGGTTATTTTAAAGAAAAGTCTGAGCTGGAGCTAAGCGGGCGGTATCCGAGGCCGGCTTCAAGCTGAAATGATGTGAATATTTCGAGCCTTTGAATAAAGATTTTTCTTGTTTGATGTCTGTACTTGTCTGTTCCTATCGAAAGAGAGACTAATGACGAAGGTTATGCATTTGTTTTTTTCTTTGTTGTATCCGGACTAACAACGAGAGTTATGCATTTACGGACGGCCTTTCCCTGTAAATATGACGAGACGAAATTGTATTGCGAGGCTTTATTTATGTGTTTGCAAGAAAAAAGAAGTCCAGTTTTCTGTCCTGTATTGGTCTTTTTCTAGAAATTTATTAATTTTAGCTTTGATTATTATGAATATTTAATGTTTAGCTTCCCTTATGTTGAGGGTTTTTTGGATTACATAAGATTTGAACTCACAACAAATTTGAAGCCAAGACTTCCAATTCACCAAAGCTTCATTTTGAAAGTGATAAGGAGGCAAAACATATTTTCCACTATTTCTTTGAACTTTGCTAATCCATTGCCCACACCAATGAAAGTTACCTTTCAGTGCTCGTCTTTTTCCATTAGAGCACTAACAAATATGCCGTCAGTTTAGCATTCATCTATTGATGTGTGTCATCACTGACTTGTGGTTATCAGTGACACTGTTATAAGATTAGTAATTGCCGATTAGTAAATGCCCCAAAAGGTGCAAAGAAAGTCGGATAGGTTTGTTAATTTGGAAAAGGTTAATTTGGAAAAGTTGTTTGAGAAAAGACATTTGTAGACATATATGCTATATGTTTTGTATGTTGAAAAGTAGCAAGGTCAACTTTTGAAGATGAAAAGTCATACATTAGATCCCAACTTTAATTAAAACTAACTATTACACACACCCTAATGGAATTCATTCTCTCTTTTTTCTTTTCACCTTCTAACTTTCATCATAGAATTTAATTTTATTTATAATAAATATACAAATATTTTTAAAAAATCATTTAAATATTATTTCTTCTAAAAATTACCAAACCTTTACCAATTTTATTATTATTATTATAATTAGCTAAATAACATAATTTATAATTATTATTTGAGTTGTATAGCAAGAATATTTTTAAATACGCCTTGGTTATTGTTTAAATAAGAATACATATGAAGAAAATTTAGATGATAATTAAAAAAAATAAAAATGATTAACACATGCAACTCTCCTCCATCCCATGTTACTTCATGCTTCTCATGATGTTAATAAAGATTGATTCATTGAAACTCGCTATCGTAATTTTGAGAGAGCATGTATGACATGTTAATCCTTTGGAGCAATATAGTATTTCATTGGACAGATATCATAATTATAAAATACAATTAAAAAACTTGAATGCATAAAGCTAATTACCTAACTACCCTATGTGGTCAAAAGGCCAAAAATATGTAAATCACTATTACAAGCTCAACACTTTACTAAAATTTATAGTTAAAAAAAAAAAAAAAAAAAATTATCCTTAACAAATTATATGTATAGGTGCAAATTTAAAGGAGAAATGTTTACATTTATATAGATTTTAATAAATCACTGCATTAAAACAGATAATATCACTGCAGCTTTTAGTAAATCATTATGTTAAAACAAAATAAATCATTGCGTTATAACAATGAGGCTCACAAACTCACTTAAATATAGTGGCAGAAAGCTTGAGTGTAAGGTTCTTTCTCCCTGAACATAAAAGATCCAACTCCCTCTATTTTAATTATTAAAATAAATCACAACTCTAAAATTAAACTCTTTTTTAATTTATTTTAAAAAATAATTTTGTTGAATAGATTCCAATAATTATATACTTCAAACCGCACAGATTAAAGTTTTCTAAGTTTAGATGAAGTTATACATTATTTATTTTGTTTGAGATTAAGGTAATATAATCACAATGTTGGAATGTCTACATATAACATAAATTATGTTTTTATTATTATCAATATCAAAACATTTAATTTATAGTAAAGAATTATTGTATAAAACTATTTGAATAATTCTATATAAATAGAACCATAATATAAAATGCCTATCTTAGTTCAATTAAAAGAAGAAATTGACTTTAAATGCAAACTGATAACAAGTATAGTTATATGAGAAAATTATTGTTGGAAAATTAATTTCAACTACCGCAGCTAATTAAACTAACAACAATCATACTTGTGGTACACCTCAACTTCAGGTTGTGATTTTGTTTGCAGGCGGAAGGACTGAAGTTCTGAGCAGAAGTACAACGCGGGCTGACCATTTCGCAACACATCAGATAGTTAAAGCACTTAATGAAGAGTTGGTAAATATGTATGGGAAAACATTTATTGTGCAACTCTTAATTACAGTTTCCAAGCTCAAAAACTCACTTACCTTACATTTACCTTACATTCCCTCATCCTCACAAGAAGTGTACAGTGTGCGCTGACCATTCCACAACACATCAGATAGTTAAAGCACTTAATGAAGAGTTGGTAAATATGTATGGGCAAACATTTACTGCACAACTCTTACTTGGAGTCTGCAACCTTTGCAAGATCATAAGCTCACATACCTTACGTTCTGCAACACATCATATAGTTAAACCACTTAATGAAGAGTTGGTAAATATGTATGGGCAAACATTTACTACACAAATCTTACTTGGAGTCTGCAAGCTCATAAACTCACTTACCTTACATTCGTTGATCTGGTGTCTTAATGTTTTGACTCTGTCATAAATTTATGTGTTGTATCTTGGATATACATGTGTAAATGTCTTTAAGTTTTGAGTCGAGTCATGCGAATGTGTTTTCTTATGTTTTGTTGCAACTTGATTTTTAAACTTCCACGACTAACTTTACCGCAACCATTTTGTTTTTACTCTTTGTCGTGAGTAAATTTCTGTGTTTTATTTAAGTCTCTTTCCAGTTGTGATTTGCTTTCCGCAACTAATTTTTGAGGCAAACTCCTCTCCTTTGCCCCTGTAAAATTTCTAACATGTTATCAGAGCAGGTTAAACTTTGTTAGTGTAAAAACAAGTGTTTTTGCTACCAATTAAAAATTGTTCTGAGGGTAGATTTTTGAAGTGTATTCATCAGCACGTAGAATTTTTTTTTTACACTCAGAAATGGCAATATCAAGTACAAGTTTGACTAATCCTCAGATACCTCAATTTAATGGGAAAAAATATGATTATTGGGCTATTACAATGAAGGACCCGTTTTCTTCTCAAGAGATTTGGGATTTGGTGGAGAATGGTTTTCAAGAAACAACAAATGCAACAGCATACAATGCCCTGTCTCAAGCAGAAAGGGATTTGTTGAGGGACAACAGGAAGAAGGATGCAAAATCCCTATTCTACATTTTTCAAGTAGTTCATGAAAGTATTTTCCCAAGTGTTGCAGCAGCAACAAAATATAAGCAAGCATAGAACACCCTCCAAACAGCCTACTAAGGCATGGCAAAAGTGAAGACAACAAAAAAGCAAATGTTGAGAAGAGACTTTGAAACAATTTGTATGATAGAGTCTAAGAATGTAGACTCATTTTTTACACATGTAATTGGATTGGTTACTCAAATCTGATCTCATGGTGAGACACTTGAGGAAAGGAGAATAGTTGAGAAAGTATTGAGAAGTCTGCCAGCAAGGTTTGATACCATTATTGTCGCCATGGAAGAGACAAAGGATCTCTCACAGTTTTCAGTGGATGAGCTTCATGCATCATTGATTTCTCATTAACATAGACTGAATAAAGAACAAGCTCCTCATTGGAGCATGCCTTCAAGACACAAGTTTCATTTGGTCGAGTAAGAGGTAGAGGAAGATCATATGCTAGAGGAAGAGGAAGAAGCCCACACAGAGGTGGAAGAGGCAGCCCTTCAAGCTCAAGTGGAAGGGGCAGCAATCAAAATCCAAGTCAAGGCCCACACCAAAATCAAGCACAAGGTCAAAGGTATGATAAATCTCAAGTCCAATGTCATTATTGTAAGAAGTATGGTCATTATGAAAATGAATGTTGAAAGAATTAATATGACATAAGTAACAAACCGAGTGTAAATTTCACAAAGGAAAATCATAACCATGATAGCATGTTTTTATCTTGTAATGTAGCACAAGAAAAACAAAGTGATGTATGGTATCTAGATTTAGGGTGCAACAACCACATGTCAAGGAACACAAAAATGTTTCCCAATCTAGATGAAAGTGTGAAATATGAAGTGACATTAGGGAGTGATAGACAAGTCTCTGTCATGGACAAAGCAAGAGTTAATATCCTAACAAAGAAGGGGGAGAAGAAGTATATTTCAAATGTTTATTTTGTCCCTGGTTTGAAGCATAACCTTATAAGTATTGGAAAACTAGTGCAAAAGGGCTACAATGTCTTTTTCAAAAATGATGAGTGCACAATTTTGGATAGGCCTCCAAGCAGATAGTTGATTGCAAAGGTTCATATGACAAGCAATAGAATGTTTCCCCTCAAGCTAACATCAGATTTGAAGGAAGAAGGTGTCGAAGTACAATTGTTAATGAATTCACAAGAGGATGGAAGAAAATATGCAGATGTCACACAAGTAAACTTTCAAGCAGAGGTCAAAGATGAAAATTGACTATGGAAATTGAGATTTGGTCATCTCAACTTTGGAGGCTTGAATTTGCTGCATAGGAAAGGCATGGTGAAGCAGTTTCCACGCATAGAAAAACCACACAACCTATGTGAAGGATGCATATTGGGCATGCAACATAGAGAGACATTTCCAGCAGGAAAGTTAGTAAGGGAAAAAGCACCTTTGGAGATTGTCCATTCAGATTTGTGTGGACCAATGCAGACACCATCAATTGGTGGTAGCCATTATTTTTTTACTTTCGTGGATGATTATACAAGGAAGACATGGGTATACTTCCTAAAATAGAAAAGTGAAGTGTTTGAGTGCTTCTATCAATAAAAAGCTCTTGTTGAGAAGCAAAGTGGACACTACATCAAAGTCTTGAGGACTGACAGAGGTGGTGAATACATCTCAAATGACCTCCTTCATTTTTGTATGGAGCATGGAATTCACAAGAAATTTACAACAAGGTATACACCTTAGCAAAATGGTGTCGTGGAAAGAAAGAATAGGACCATTATTGAAATGGCAAGGAGTATGTTGAAGGAAAAAAAAATGTCAAATGATTATTGGGTTGAAGCTATCGCGTGTGAAGCATATATCATGAATAGGTATCCAACCAAAAGTGTCAAGAATGTGGTTCTTGAAGAGGCATGGAGTGGAAGAAAGCATAGTGTCACTCACATGAGAGTCTTTGGATGTGTGGCATATGCACATGTCTCGGATGAGTTAAGGAAGAAGTTGGATAGGGAGGGGGAGAAATGCATATTTGTTGGATATAGTGATGAATCCAATGCATGCAAGCTCTGAAATCCATTGACCAAGAAGGTCATAATCAGCAGAGATGTGCAATTCATAGAAGAGAAAGCATGGTATGGAAGTTTAGAGAAGACAATCAATGTGAAAGCATGTATACCACATGAGGACTCTCTATGTGGTATACAGTAAGCAATTCCTCAACAGTGACTCCCTCTAGTCCTACTCAAGTGAAACAAAGCAGACAACAAGTAACATTATCAACAAATAATAGGACAATGTCACACAGTCGAGCAAGTGCTTCTCCAAGCATGTTGCAAAGCGCAACACCAAGTGACATGTTAAACCCATCTTCAGCAAGCACAAGAAGACCAAAATTCAGAAATTTAAATGAGATTTATGAGCAAGATGAAGTTGATAGTAGCGCTAGTCTAAATTCCTTATTTGCATTATTTTGTCATGTATATGAACCAATCCATTTTGAAGATGCAGTCAAAGAAGAAAAATGGGTTACGACAACGGAGGAAGAAATAGAAGCAATAGAAAATCATGGCACATGGGAGTTAGTGGACCTTCTGCAAGGAAAAGAAGTTATTGGAGTGAAGTGGGTCTATAATATCGAGAGCAATGTCGACAGTAAGATTGCAAGACATAAAGTGAGCCTAGTTGTCAAAGGATACAAGCAGCAGCATGGAAGAGATTATGCGGAGACATTTACGCCAATCATGAGGATGGATATACTGCGTAAAATTTTGGTGATTGTCATGCAACATAAATGTAAAGTGTATCAAATGGACGTAAAAACAACGTTCTTGAATGGAGTGTTGAAAGAGGAATTGTATGTTGCACAACCACCTGGTTATGAGGTAGAAGGCCAAGAAGACAAGGTGTATAGATTGAGGAAATCTCTTTATGGGCTGAAGCAAGCACCGTGTGCATGGTATAGCAAGATAGATGCTTACTTGTTGGACAATGGTTTCGACAAATGTGACAGTGAGCCTACTCTCTACATCAAAGAGAGTGATGGTAATATTCTTCTTGTTGTCTTAAATGTAGATGATTTGATTTTTATAGGCATTGATGATTTCCTCATCGCTGATTTTTTTTTTTTTTAACCAAAACGGATATTTTTATTCATGGATGACCGCGGTCAAAGCAGATTTACATGTCTTGTTCTGTTCTCGGCGAATTCTGCTGCTGAGAATAATCTATGAGAGAATTTGAATTCAACTGCCATCCCTTCGATCTTGAACAAGCTAAGAGCAGGTTCTTTTAACATTGAGGATGCATTGAGAATTTCTATTACATAACAAACAACACGCCTCTCTTCTTTTTCCTGGACCTGTGAATTAATATCGCCACCCCTGTTTCTTTGCCAGAAGGAAGAAATTTCGAAGACTTGTATTAGCATATTTGCAACTCAGGCTTGAAGAGTTTGCGCTGCAGCTGATTGGTATCTGCCACTTCCTACGAATCAGAATAGTTTGAGAGCAGTGATGGATTAAGGAAGAACTATTCTGTAGCATTCAATCAATCACTGCAATCATCAAGCATTTTCAAGGCTCACTGGCATTTATAATCAACAACATACTTCTGACAGACTATTCAGATTAGCAAAATGCTCAGCAATTTTAGTAACCTCAACGTAATACATCAACACTTTCATAGCGAGCATAACAAGGATAACAAGCATGTTGTCAACTGAGGAACTTGTAGATCAACTGTGTATACATCAACTGATACTTTTCTATCACCCTTTTATGTTGTCAATAGTTCTTTTTTGCGTGGAAGACCGCACCTTTGATCTGTTATCAACACCTTTGTTTTGTTGTCATCACCTTTGTCATATTGTCACCATATTTGTTCTGCAACCTATTACTGTCAACCAATATCATTTTCCATTTCTACTCACGAAACGAGCCCCTTCTTTGTTACATAATCATGCCAAATCCCGTCAAGTGAATGAGGGCTGTTTCTTAAGCAATGTGAGTTCGATTTCATGGTAGACTGCGCACCTAACCTCTGTTTTCAGGACCTAAGTTGATAGCAATGCCTCCCCTGGATTGCAAGGAAGGAGTGACTGAGAACTGATTCTTGCAAGGAGGAAATAAGATCGAAGAGCTGATAGCCTCCTACTCTTTTCACAACCCGGCAGACCTTACACATTCCTTTCAGACAGAGGCAGGAATTCTCCTAACTCACAATTCTGATTAGGGGATGACAACCATTTTCGCCTCACCTGAGTTTATGCTTATCATACCTTTTTCCAGGTTGCATCCGATGTTTGCCAGAGAATCGGCTTCTGAGTTCAATTCTCTGAGAATATGGAAGATTTGGACTGAAGGGAATTCCTTCAAGAGTCTGTTCACTCTTATAATCTGTTTATTCAGAACGGGATCATTGAGCCTTTTGTTTTTTCTTAAGGCTTTGATCAGCAATTCTGAATCTCCGAACACTGCTATCTCCTTAGATTCTTTTCCCCTGGCGAGTTGACAGGCTTTCAAGAGGCTCAGGACTTCTGCCTGATTGTTAGTTTTTATTCCGAGGCCCCAACTGAAACACTCTTTGCTTCCATTCGGAAAGTAAATGATCCCCCCCGCCCCTGACCTGCCTGGATTGCCTTTTGAGGCTCCGTCAAAAAATATAGTGCATTTACCTTGTAATTTCCACCACTTCTGGAAGCCTTCTGCATTGTCACAGATCTGCCAATTTTCCTTGAGGGGAGGACGAGAGACAGAAGAAGGACTCATTATGGGATTGAAGTCGCCCAGCCATGCTCTTTCTTCGTCTCTTAAGGTATTGTCTCTTGCACTGGACTGTCTCAATGTCTCTATTAGAAGATTCTTGGCTTTTTCTGCAACCTTTTCGGCTGATGTTTTCGTTTGGTTGAAGATAATTTCATTCCGGGAGAGCCACACTTTCCAGCATACATACTTCGGGACTGCAACCCACACCTTAGACCAGAGGGACTTGGCGGCAATACGATGGGGATATCTGGCTTTCCAAGTCAAAAACATTTCTGTGATTGAACAGTTCGCTGGAGAACTGACGTTCAGACCGGCTAAGAAACTAGTCCAAGTCTTCTGACCGAACTCACATTCGAGAAAAATATGAGCAGAGGTTTCCAGAGCTTTTTTGCAGAACACGCATCGATGTGGACCAGCGATGTTCCGTTTGCAAAGGTTCTCGCCAGTGAGAATTTTGTTTTGGAATAAGGTCCAGAAGAAAAAGTTAATCTTCGGGATACTGAAGCACTCCCATATCTGCTTCCGCACTCCTTCCGGGTGCGCTGAGTCTTTTTTACCTTGCATTTGTAAATACCCTTGTTTAGCTGAATAGACCCCTGTTTGTCCCCAACCCCAAGAGTCTTCCTCATTCTTATGGACAGGGGCGAAGTCTGCAATTTCAACTATGAGTAAGTTTGACTGCTCGATTAATTGCTCAGGAATGTTGGGTAGTTTCCAGCACTTCCAATTGCCGTCTTCGTCCCATTCCACTATGTCTTCAATTTTCCTGATCCCTCTTGATCTTAACCAAGCTCTTATTCCTGCAATTTCATTTTTCTCTGAGAGGGGGGGATGACCCATGATTCGGTCTTTCCACAGCCAAGTCGTTTTGCCATTGCCAGGTACTTTGTACAAATGCATTCTGAAGAAATCTAGCCCTCTGCAACAGAGTCTCCACGCCAAAGTTCCTTTAGGAGAAGAGGCTGGGTTGAAGGTGGTGATCGATCTATTCCTTAGATATTTGTGAATAAAAATCTGACTAGTTGGATGCATAGGCTCAGAGGTTATCTGCCACAGAATCTTACAGCCCATCGCTAAATTAGCTTGAAGAGGGTCTCTAATTTGCAGGCCGCCCTCCTTGATTGGGCGCTTCACCAATTCCCAATTGACAAGGTGGAATCGATTACTGTTCCCCTTACCTCCGCTCCACAGAAAGTTCCTGATTAGGCAAGAGATTTGGTCTGCTATTTGCCTTGGAGCCAACAGCAGAGAAGCTTGAAAGGTGGGCAGCGCGGAAAGAACTGACCGGATGAGGGTGAGCTTTCCTCCGGAGGAGAGCCAGACTCCGCCCCAAGCAGCTATCTTCTTGTTAAACTTGGAGATTACCTCCTCCCACAGATTGTTCCGGTTGGATCCCATCGTCAACGGAAGACCCAGGTATTTCATTTTATCCCATTCTGCATATCCTTTGAAGCCCAGTTCGCTAGCTATCCTATTGGTGGTTTGCTGATTGGAATTCCAAGCATAGACTGCGCTCTTCCTTTCACTGATAAGGGCACCAGTGGCATTGCAGAATTTTTGGAGGGTAGACTTGAAAGCTTTAGCCATTCTCAGGGAGGCGCCACCAAGCAAGAGAGCATCATCGGCAAAAAGCGCATGGTTCACTGAAGGTGTATCTTGCACGATTCTAATCCCAGGGATGGAACCACGTTGTTGCTCCTGAGATAATTTTCTGCTTAATGAATCCGCCATCAGAATGTATAGAAAGGGGGACAAGGGGCAGCCTTGCCTCAGACCCCTGGTGGCAGAGAAGAATTCTATTGGTCTCCCATTCACCAATGGTGCAATCCAAACATTGTCTATGCAGGCTTTGATGATATTTATAAAATCTTGACAAAACCCGAAGGCTTCAAGGACCCTGAACAAAAAGGATCGATTAACACGGTCAAAAGCATTACTCATATCTAATTTAATTATCATACCTTGTTCTTTCCGAGCATAGCTGGAGTGGAGGGCCTCTTGAATTTGGATGACATTGTCGAGGATTTGGCTGCCTTTCACAAATCCTCCTTGTGCTGGGGAGATGAGATTTTGAAGGAGTGGCTTGATCCTATTAGCCAGCAATTTGGCCACGATCTTGTATGATGAGTTGCACAGGGAGATCGGCCTATATCTGTCAAACGATCTTGGATTAGTTTCCTTGGGGATTAGAGCTAGAAATGTAGATTTTGTGCCTCCTCCCATTTTTGCCTTTTTCAAAACTCCTCTTATCATTCTGAAGAGGTCAAATTTGATGATTTCCCAACAGATCCTGTAAAAATGAATTGAGAACCCGTCGGGGCCTGGGGCTTTGTCGAGGTCCATCGACCAAACGATGTTAGTGATCTCTTCTTCCGTTACTGGACTCGTCAATGAGGCATTGTCTTCCTCACTAACTAGGCTGGGGATGACTGAAAGAAAATCTGTTTCATCCTCCTCCTCACCATTTCTCTCTGCGCTGAGGAGGTTCTTAAAGTGGTTTGTCGCTGCCTCTTGAATTTGGGCGAAACCTTTATAAACCTGACCGCTGGAGCTGGTTATTTCTGCTATGTGGTTGCGCGAGAGGCGGGCCCTGCATTGTTTATGAAAGTAAGAGGTGTTTCTATCCCCGGATTTAAGCCACAAACTTCGGGACTTTAATCGCCAGTACTCCTCTTCCTTCCTGAAGGAGCAGTACACATTCTTTTGAGCCGATTTTTCTTGGGCGAGATCTGAGACTGAAGGAAACGTATCCTCCATTTCGAATTGAATACCTTCCAGTTGAGAGATCACCTCCTTCCGCTGCCTGTTGGGGGATTGCATGGATTTCTTTATCCATACTTTGAGAGCTGTTTTAACATTCTTCAATTTCTGTTCCCACACGAAACTTGGGGAGCCATTGACGTCCATTCTCCATGCTGCTTGAACTGTATCCATAAACCCGTCCTTGCCTGCCCAGAGTGGGCTGAAGCGGAATGGCAGGGGACCTAAATCTTCTTCTTCCTTTAGGCAAAAGAGAATTGGTTTATGATCCGAAGTGAGTTTTGGAAGGATTTTTGAGAAAACAATTCTGTTGTCCATCATTAAAGAGCTGTTGATAAGGAACCTGTCTAGTCTGGCTGCTATATGATTATCTCCAGTTCTATTATTAGTCCAGGTGAATTTACCTTTGACTGGTTTGAGTTCCACCAAGTCCCAGCGCTGGATCAAACTGCCCACTGTTCTGCTGAAAGGGTCTTTGGACTGAATCCCTCCTTTCTTTTCTTTGAGATCTAAAATTATGTTCAGGTCCCCCCCTATAACCAGATTTGAAGGACTGATTTGCTCTAAAAACTCTGAAAGCGACCTCCAGCATTCTTTCTTCTCTTCATAATGAACTGGTACATATAAGTTAAACAGGGCAAGGGAAAGGTTACTTACAGTGTGGCGCAGCTCTGTGAAGATCCAATGTTGAGTTGCTAAAAATCGTTCTAAGGAAAAGCTTTTTGTCCAAAAAGTGCCTAGACCTCCAGCTGTTCCCCTTGCACTGACAGCCTTTCCTGAGTCAAATTTCCATTTGTTAATGCTGGTGTTTAGAAGGGCTTCCCCTTCTACTTTGGTCTCTTGGAGCATAAGGATGTCCGCAGTCTCTATCTTCAATAAGTCTTTGATTGCTTCTGCCTTATTGGGATTACCCAGACCCCTACAGTTCCAAGAGATCATCTGCATCATTTACCGCTTGAAGTGGTAGGCCCTCCTCCTTTGGAGGTCCTTGGCCTAACAGTTCTCCCTAGGGTCATTTCGATTGTTGCTTGGCTGCCAAGAGTTTTTTGTTTTTCTGACTCCTCTTCTCTGGTTTCTTTGTTTGTTCTTCGTCCGGCCCTTTTTGTTGCCTTTTCATGGGATTCGTCATCTGATGACCCAATATTCTCTATTGGGTTTTTCTTTTTTTTTATTATCTCTGCGTATGATGGAGAAGATATTTTGCTTGTGTAGGTGCTTTGAGTATTGCCTGGATCTAGGGCTTCCATAGTAGCAGGCTGTAGTGGTTCTTCTTCCTCTGCTTCCGGGGGATCCGGGGGAGGCGCGAGGGTTTCAAAAGGGTTTTTATCTCCCTCATTGACCTTTGGTTCGCTGCTTCCGGCGTTATGGTTACTTGTGCTTCCGTTATCTACTTTGCTCTCGGACCCTTTAGCCTTGCTTTTGTTACTCTGCCTGTTTGCTGATGTCTTCTTTGCCTGTTTCCATTGGTCTTCTTTTTCCTTTTCTGTTGTCTCCTCACTTCTTTTTTTGCAATATCTGGCGAAATGCCCATACTCATGGCAAAATCGGCATTTAAAGGGCAACTGTTCATAATCAAGCTCTTGAATATGAGACCAGTTTGCCACCGTTAGCTGGATCGCTTCAGGTAGCCCAATTTCCAAGTCGACCTCCACACAGATCTGGGCGCAGGAATACTGATCCTTCCTTGGGGCTTGGTCGATGTATTTTCCCAGAGCGTTTCCAATTGATTGTAAGGAGCCTTGGTTCCAGCAATGCAAGGGAAGATGCGGAAGGCGCACCCAGACCGGAACCGCCCTAGGCACATCTTGCGCTGGATCGAAATCAGTTGACCATTTGTTCAAGTAAAGTCCTTGAGGCCCCATGAAGTATGGCCCGTTTCTGAAGATCAGGCCTCTGTCTTCTGGTTTGTCGAACAAAAAAACGAAGAACCCTTTGCCCACAAAATAAATCTTGATTCCTTCACTGACCAGAGGAAGCTAGTTCCTTTTGACCCATTCTTCGACAGCTCTCGAGGACGGCCACAGCCCGGTGAACTGACCGATCAAGCCATTCTCAGCAAGATTCAAAGCTGATCTACATATTTCTTCTTCAGGGAGAGCGACCTTGGGGATACTGTCCAGTTTCTTCACGAATTTCTGCTGCGGGCCTGTAGCCGGACGCTTGCCAGCGGCTGAAACCAGGGCCTTGAAGGCCGCGACTTCCAGGGGAAGGGGAGGAGGGGCCTCAGGGCCACCTCCAGACGCCATGAGGGAGGCAGAAAGTTGCAGGCGCGGGCAAGGCTAGGGCTGCGCTGCGAGTGCAGAGCGGGAGCGCGAGAAAAAGTTTCCTCATCGCTGATTTAAAAGAAGTCATGAAGAGTGAATTTGAAATGACTGACTTGGGGTTGTTAAGGTATTTTTTGGGCATAGAAGTGAAGCAAACAAAAAATGGTATTTTTATTTCCCAAGAAAGTATGTAGCAGACATTTTGGAGAGGTTTAATATGCAAAAAAACAAGCCCACACCAACTCCAACTGTCATGGGGTTGAAGTTGAGCAAAGAAGCTTGCAGCAGCAATATCAATCCAACATTATACAAAAGTATGGTGGGAAGCTTGATGTAGTTGACCTCCACTAGGTTGGATATAATGTATGTAGTGAGTTTGGTGTCGAGGTTCATGGAGACACCCAAGGAGACACATTGGCAAGCAGAGAAAAGGATTCTAAGGTATGTCAATGGGACAAAGGAGTATGGTATTTTGTATGCTGCAACAAATGATTTTATGCTGGTTGGTTACACTGACAGTGGTTGGGCAGGAAGTGTCAATGATAGAAAGAGCATGTCAGGATATGTTTCTCATTTGGGTTCTGGAGCCATTTCATGGGCCTCCAAGAAGCAACCAATTATGTCACTATCAACAACAAAAGCTAAATGTGTTGTCGCAACAGTAGCAGCGTGTCAAGCAGTTTGGATGAGAAGGATGTTAAGGGATCTTCGCCACGACCATGAGGGAATGACAACTATTTTCTACGACAACAGTTCTATAATTGAATTATCAAATAATTATGATTTTCACAAGAGAACCAAGCATATTGATGCTAAATATCATTTTATTAGAGAGTTGATTAACAATGGTGAAATTGTGTTTCACCACTACAGGTCACAAGAATGGTTTGCTGATATTTTCACAAAGCCATTGGCACCTGAAAATATTGTTTATCTCATAGACTATTTGGGAATTGTCAATATCGACAGTTGGGATTAAGGGAGAGTGTTGGAAAATTAATCTCAGTTGTCGCAGTTAATTAGACTGACAACAACCATACGTGTGGTACACCTCAACTTCATGTTACGATTTTGTTTGCAAGCGGAAGGACTGAAGTTTTGAGTAGAAGTACAACACTGACCATTCTACAACACATTAGATAGTTAAAGCACTTGATGAAGAGTTGGTAAATATGTATGGGCAAACATTTACTACGCAACTCTTACTTGCAATCCGCAACCTCTCCAAGCTCAGAAACTCACTTACCTTGTACATTCACCCATCATGTGTCTTAATATTTTGATTTTGTCATAAATTTATGTGTTGAAATGTATTTTGGATATACATGTGTAAATGTCTTTAAGTTTTGTGTCAAGGGGGTAAGTCTGTGAGGTAGAGAGGAGAAAATTATGGAGCAAATATTGGTGGGCATGTGAAAACAATTTTTTATGGGGTTTTACAGAGAGTTACTTCGCAACCCCTAGCGAAGTATAAATCACAGTAAGATTTTGTGTTTTACTGGGAGCTACAATCTCCAATTTATCATGTGAATGTATTTTCCTATGTTTTGAAATATAATCCAAAGTATGTTTTGTTGCTACTTGGTTTTTAAACTTTCACAGCTAGCTTTACCGCAGTCATTTTTTTTACTTTGTTTTGTCATGAGTAAATGTATGTGTTTTATTTAAGCCTATGTCCAGTTGCGATTTGCTTGCCGCCACTGATTTTTTAGGCAAACTCCTCTCCTTTGCCCCTATAAAATTTCTAAAAACTATCATAGTTGAACAGACATCTGGAGAAAATTCAAATGAGGTTCAGGAGCATCACTATAACAAAATTCATAAACAGCTATTGCTCTTAACATTTTATTGTACATTCACGTTGAAGCTGAAGAAATTTCTCTTCATGCCAACTCAAAATGCTTACAAAATTGAACATTTTTCTCACATCCTGTGATCTTTCTTCACACAAGCTATAAACATTTCAGTGGGGAAAATTAATAGTGAAATTGAGATTAAGGATCAATCATCATCATCATCAAACAATGCCTCATATTACCAACTTCACTAACTTCTAACATGTATTCTCATATTTAGACATCTGGTAAGGTGAACCACAAATGATAAGCTTCTCCTTCGTTGTCTAACCGCTCAATGCTTTGATTTTCCTTCCCACATAAAGGGAATTTTGAATTACCCTCATCACAAAAATTACACACGTAGTGTTTGCAACCCTGCAGTAAAGTGAATTAAAATCCCTGTGACCTTCTAACAAAATATTATGAAATATTATGTAAATCATGGTTCAAATCTCGGTAGATCAAACTAACCCAAAAAAATACTAGTAAAACGTGTGGTGATTACTGTGAAGAAAAGTCATTCTCTTTGATGAATACAAAGAGCAAACATCAACTTTTCTTCTAAGCCCTGAAGCAATGTATCTATGGGATGTATCTTGGAATTTATAGTGGAGGCAAATGAAAAAGTCGGGAATCTTCCTCCCAAGAATTCGAATGAGGAAAAAGAAAAGCCTATGGTAGTTGGATCGTAAGTTGAAAGAGCTTCAAAAGCTTTGGATTTTTGGATTGATCTTGTGCAGGGGCAATAGGCCCAAGGAGTCCTCCATGACCGAAAAACTAAACAAACTAGAGCTCATCTGCTTATGTCTCTTTTGTACCAAAAGTAACCAGGGATCCACAACTTTGTTTTCATTTTGGTCACTAGTTGAACATTATTCTTCTTGATTATCCACTCCTCTTTTATACATTTTGTTTATTTTTAGGTTTGAGACCTATACCTTTTCTTTGGAGATAATGTCGGATATGTCCTGGGAAGAGATATTTTTAACAATGTTTTGGTTTGTAATCTGTTTATTAATTGCAAATGTTTCTTGTATGTAGCTACCGTTGTGAGCCTAGTTGTTTGAAGCACCTTAAAAATGTAAAGGCTTTGAGAGAACATGTGCAACAGAACTACATCTATGTTTGTTGCCAAGCTTGATTGATTTTCATAGTTCTTCATTGCATAATTTCCTCGTCAGTTTTATGCTCAAGGTTGGAATTTGGTGTTGATCTCCACTGTTGAGAAATTTTGGCTTTCCAAAGAAAGAGGATTGTAATTTATGCCTTCCAACAAGGATAGTCTGGTACAAGCACAAATGGTTGTTGTTGTTCTAGATGGTGCCTCAACAGGCGTGGGCAGTGTATTCAACAATGCACTTGACAAAGAAGATAATGCGCACACTCTTAAAAATAATATGCAGATGGCCTTGAATGTACCCATTGAATAAAGTTCTCAGATTTGGAGACAGCATTGAAGAATGATTTGAGTACCTATTGTGCTATTCAACAACCCCCATTTTTCTATTTTATAAATTTCCTATGAAATTTATTTTATTAAAATTGGGACCCTTAATAATTTTTAAAACATAATATATATATATATATATATATATATATTATCTATATATAATAATTATATTTATTTATTTATTTATTTATTTATTTATTGAATAAAACAAAATCCAAATAGCTCTCGAGACCAAGACTCATACTTAGGTTTTTTAAGCCCTAAGTATTAAACATTGGGTTATCAAAATAAAAAAAAATAAAAAATTGAAGTTCAATTTAAATATGACTTATAATTTAAAATTCCAATTTATCCAAAGTCCTTATCACTTCCCCACATCGAAAATAAATATCACCCCATGGTAATACCTGCGGCCTTAGCGAAATGCGATATAAACGGACTCGGCGGAAAAGTTAATGCAATTCAAAAAATTCCCCGTGTCTACGACCATTGCAAAAGTTCAAAAAGCTTAAGGCTTGACCCCGCTCCGCACCACCAATTGTGATATGTGATACAACCGAACCTATGGGGATTATCAACTTCACTTCATTTAAATCCTGTGTCTGGAGCTATCGTAGTTTCCAAAAGTCCTGCCTCACTCCCTTTCCCGATTGTGATATGTGATAAGGCCCAGACCCATCAAGATTATTCACTGGAATTTATACTAATATCATGTTTGGAGCTTATATCGCAATCACAAAGTTCTAAAAATCATACCTCATGCTAATGGCGATTGCGATATGATCCCAATTTCCGATTGCGATATGACGTCAGCAGTGACGTCAATTCCACGTCACCTGCCATGTCATCTGCCACGTCACATCATGACGTCATTTGTGACATTACTGCCATGTCATCCCAGGACCTCGCAATCGCAAGTTTCATAGGGACACAGCTTATAACAAATCCTTCATCATAGCCGATTTGCAATTGCAATTAGGCTACCTGGACCCAACAGGATTATTCACTCCAACTCATAAATCCCTACGTCCGCTCAATTGTAAAAATCACAGTCTCAATCCTTCCGATGCTAATTGCGATATGCGATAAGCCCTAGACTTAATAAGAATTACATATCGACTCATAAAAATCTCACGTCTACGGCTATCGAGATTAACAAAAGAACATCGTTTCTTTGCTTCTTGCCCATTCCGACTGCGATTGTGATTTTATTTGAGAAGGCCCCCTTTTGGATTTTATATGAGAGAGAACTGTATAGTTTCATTTTGCATAAAAAAATGCCCCAAAACTGTGAAAATTGTGTGCTCTGGTAGATCCTAAAATTCATCACAACTAGCTAGCTCCCCTTGGGCATGTGAAAATGGTGAATGCATCTCCAAGGACAACAGAGGAAGAAAAAGTTTCCTAATTCCTACCTTTAGCTTTTGGAACACGAATTGGTTGAATGATGGTAGAAAGATGGTGATGGGTGACATGGCTTGTATTCTTCTTTTCTGCATTGGCGGGTTTTTTATGCATCAGTTTCTCTCAGCACAACATATTGGTATAATTAAAGGGCTCGTTGGGCTTTATGATGGCCCTCCTTCACTACATGGCCTCTATCGAGCATAATTATATGGATGGACTCTGTTTTTTATGCATCGGTTGCTCTTAGCACAACATGGTTGTAGAATTAAAGGGTTCTTTGGGCTTTGTGATGGCCCTCCTTCACTATAGAGATGCCATCGAGCATAATTATATGGATGGACTCAGTGAGTGAGTTTACTGCCTTCCCCAATTTACCACGAAAGTTAGCATTTCATTTCATAATAGTCCACTAGACTATGTATTAAGAGTGCTCTGTATATCCTTTAAGAAAGATCTCCATTAATGTACTACAATGTAATTACGTGTTTTTCTCTGTGTTGCAATTACAAATAAATTACATGTATGTCAACTCAGGCAAGGTGAAGGCTTCATGGCTAAGCTTTCTATGTGTATTAGAAAGAAATTTTATATGAGTATGAGTTAAGCTTCTTCCACTCTCCTTATTATATATGTAGGCATGAACACCAAAAGAAAATTAGAGAAAAAGTGAGAGAGCCATGGAAGAAATTGTTCTTTTTCCCATGTTGTATTGAACCAACTGCGAATTAGAGCTACATCTAAAAATAGCATTAAGGATAAAAATAAATGGGATGGAAATGAGGAATCTTAGTGGCATAATATTAGACCAACCCATAAACATAAGCAAGATAATAAACCGGTTTGTCACTGCCTAAGGGGCGTGGGGACCTTTGCATCAGGATTCTTTTGGGTACCATTTGCATTGGGATTAGTATGAGTTGTTCGCCCAGAGCATGCGGTATCAACAACAATAGGCGATATATTAAAACTACTTTATAGTGCTCTTATCTACTATACAATAGATAAAGGAAATTTGCTTATTAATAAAAGTAGGGTTTTGATAAACCTTTCATTTTGGATTTCAAAAATATTTTTTAAGATATCTATTGATGTGCTAAAATCATTTCTCATTCCAAATATTGTTGTTATATAAGGTATCTAAGCTTGCTTCAGTGTATTAAG
Source organism: Pinus taeda (assembly GCA_000404065.3). Classification (NCBI taxonomy): domain Eukaryota; kingdom Viridiplantae; phylum Streptophyta; class Pinopsida; order Pinales; family Pinaceae; genus Pinus; species Pinus taeda. The sequence continues at coordinate 34,423 of APFE031094250.1, read as the reverse complement.
AAAGTGGGGTAATTTTTTTTATTGAACGAATATTTTTGACAACTTTATCTCACTCTTAAATTGTAAATTTGAATTTTGTAATTATTTTTAGCATTTCTAAATTAGATTGAAGTTAGTTTTAACAATTACAAACTAAGTTTTCTTATTTATATAGTTATATTTGAAAATTGGAAAACTAAATTTATTTTCTTTGAAACAATGTTTGGGCGCAGAGCTCTGCATGAGAGGATGCAACATCGTTATAGTGAGAGAGGTGGAGTCAGTTGAAGAACCAACTTATTTCTGCTCGGAACCATAGCACCTATCCTTGGTTCCATCTGCTTCTTGCATATGTACTTTATAAACATGAGGTACTTAATCCAATAAAAGGTGGCAGAGCAACTCTAGGAGAATGTGTTTAGAATCGTGGGTCTTGAAATTATGCCTGAGCACCTACATAGTGCAAGTTGTTCCCCCAGAGCTTGCAGTCTCAACATCAACAGGCGAGAACTTGTTGAACATGTTCTCCAAGAATTACTGCAAAGGAATTATGTTGTTGCACAAAGCAAAGGTGACATTGGAATATCAACAAAAAGAAAACAAATCCAATGGAACAACGATGGCTATTCCTTTATTCGAGTGGCACCATCATATTATCAACCATTTTGGTGGCATCATCAAATTATCAACCAGAGCAGGGTCTATGTGCTCACCAACCATTCGGGTGGCACCATCATATTATCAACCACAGCAGGGTTTATGTGCTCACCAATAAGCTTGGAATGGAAAGTAATTTGTGCCCAAAGTGGTAAAGCAACGCAAGCGGTGGAGAATCAAGTTGGTACTCCATGCAGCTTGTCAGGTGGTCATCCATTCTACATGCTTTCTAACTTGGCGGAACAAGAGCACCTCCCAGAACAAGAGCAAAAGTAATTTGTGCCCAAAGTGATAAAGCAAGGCAAGCGGTGGAGAATCAAGTTGGTACTCCATGCAGCTTGTCGGGTGGCCATCCATTCTACATGCTTTCTAACTTGGCAGAACAAGAGCACCTCCCAGAACAAGAGCAAACGACAAAGCATTTTGTTTCTTTGGTTTTTTTAATATGTGCCCTTAATTCGTGAACATAATTAAACATAACATAAAATCTCTTGAACTAATATTAGCATTACTTAGTTGACATTGAAATCCTATTTCAATTCACATTTATCCTAAATATATAAGTACAGATATGGGTCCAAATAAGACCTCTAAACTGCTATGTGGTTGAAACAACCGTTAGATGATCGTTATAGGATGAGCAAAAAGATACTTTATAAAATATAAACTAAAAACATATAGTTAATTTCATTTGACCACCTTGGTTTCTATGCAAAGACTGAGAAAGAGTGAGAAACGATTATCCCTGCCAGCCAAGAAGGGGAAGGCACTAAAAAGACAAAAACATTGTTACACCATAGATCATAGATCTTAAAAAAATACGTTAATCCATAAAATTTGAACTCAATACTTATCAGACCTGTAACTGTTTCAGCTAAATATTTATCAGAGCTGTAACTTCAAAAAGAAGATCGGTTTACCGCATCAACCTATTCCGTGTTGGAAAGGTGCCGAGAACTGAAGTCAACTTTGAACATGGGAAATGACGCAATAGCCGGTCACGGGAGCTCCAGTGGGGCGTTCATTCGATCTACCGAGTCCCGACATCAGGAACTTGACAGATGGATTCTTTTGCGGGGACCTTGCTGGTGGACGATCTTTTTGTCAGAAAGCGGTAATTCATTTATTTTGTCAGGGTGTGGCCAGTCAGACACGGTGTACCGTGACCTCTCGAGGTTATCTCTAAAGAAATATATAAATTTTCAAGATTCTTCTGCGATTTGTCTTTACTAGAATATGGCGACATAATGTTTTGAAGTTCAGTTCATTACAGGGACTAAAAAGGTTCCTGATCCAGCGGTAACATCTTCATAATTTCGTTGGAAAGAAAGCTAAATCTCCATCCGTGACATCTCAAGGTTATCTTTAAAGAAATATATAAATTTTCAAGATTCTTCTGCGATTTGTCTTCGCTAGAATTTGACGAATATAATGTTTTGAAGTTCAGTTCATTACAGGGACTAAAAACATTTGCTGATCCACGGCAACATCTTATAATTTCGTTGGAAAGAAAGCTAAATCTCCATCCATAATTATGAATCTATTACTACGTTTATTTTATCATTATAAATGATCCGTGCTCTTTCCGGTTCCATCCGAAAATACATCGCAGGAAAACGAGCGCAGAACTCCCGATATCCAATTCTCAGAGCAGAATAAATTATTTTTCTAATTAAACAGAATTCGCTCTCGATGTAAAGCTTCAACGTTGGACTATGTGTGGCGTTCCTAAGCCGGCCGTATCATGGGGGTGGAAGCCGCTTCAAAAGGCGGACAAATCGGACACGTTTCCAGCTCGACAGGTCTGTTTTCTTGATTTCTTTAATGTTAAAAAGGCTTCCCAGAAAGGCTTCCCAGAGAGGCTTTCTTGTGGAGGCTTTATCAGGGGGAGGTATGGACTACTCCCAATGTTACTAAACCTGCGGGCTATTTTAAAGAAAAGTCTGATCTAGAGCTAAGCAGGCGGTATCCGAGGCCGGCTTCATCTCGCAGCTGAAATGATTTGAATATTTCGAGCTTTGGAATAAAGATTTTTCTGGTTTGATGTCTGCGTTTGTCCGTTCGTATCGAAATAGAAACTAATGAGGAAGGTTATGCATTTTTTTATTAGTTAGATAGTTAGAAGGAGCTCAGTGATTTTTTTGTTAATAGTATATGGCATGTAAAATTTGAGGTAATTTTAATTTGTGTCTATTAAAATTGGTTTTTTAATTGTATATATAAATTATTTTAAAAAAATTTAAAACATTTAAATTTTTAATTTCAATAAATTCTTACTTGATTTTTAAGAAATTAGACTAAAAAACTTCCACAAAAATTTATTAAAACAACTCGATATCCTGAATAATTTGCGGAAGGCTTCACGGTTCAGAGTTTAAAGCTTGACATGTGCTTTCTGAGTTTTCAGGTGTTCGAAGGAACTTACCGAACGGTTTTTTAAATGCGTAATTTGACATTCAGTTCTCATTCTTTCTGCTCTGATTCGAATCTGTGACCTGAACCGTATGACATCAAGATTCATTTAGAACTTTAAATTATAAATGCCTATTATTTGGAATCCAAAATCCCAGTAAACATGACAACGTTGTATTGCCGCGCCTTATTTATGTGTTTGCACCAAAAAAGGAAGTCCAGTTTTCTGTCCTGCACTTCTTTCTCTCGGAAATGTATTAATTTTATCTTTTATTACCATTGGTTTTTTTGGAAAGTTATTAATTTTATTTTCTATCTTTTTTGGTAACCTAGAGGACTTAGCCACACATTTCACAGGTAATTATAGCCGTTGTTTGGGGCTTAAGATTTGTCTAGCTCTAGCTCCCCATAAGGCTAGGCTTTCTTATGAGAGCTTACACAAGATTTGAACCCAAAACTTCCAATTCGATAATGACAGAAATATGAATACTCTATCAAAGACCTTGTCTATTGTATTACTAAACACATAAATTTATACAAAACCCAGTCGAGGAATGTACAAGTATTCACCGACTGCCATTTACTTCGTATCTAAATCTGTTGACTATTGTTGATTCCCCGCCGACTGACACCAACTACTTGTCATCATACCATCAGGACAAAAGGCTCGTGACTATTATTCTAACACCTCCCCTTAATCATGATCATCTGTTGACTATTGTTGATTCCCCGCCGACTGACACCAACTACTTTTCATCATACGATCAGGACAAAAGGCTCGTGACTATTATTCTAACACCTCCCCTTAATCATGATCTATACTTTAACTTGTCTACTGGTCTAAGTCTCAGCTAAGCTTACAACAAAACATTTTATTTTTGCCTTCTTGCTAAAGGGTCTGTGCTTGTTCATTTGCTAGTGTAGTTTCAACTTCACCTTTCTTGATATAAAATAGTGATGGAGCTTCACCTTTCTTGATTGTGGGCTAGCATTCTTTGTATTCAACATTGTTGTAGGTTCTTGAGACTTATACTTGTTCTTAATGCTTGCAATTTCTTCAAGTTTTGTTGCTTCTTCCTCACTGCCAATATCTACACACTTCAAAGCAATGTTAGATTTATATAAAAGATCATAAAAAGAACCATACTAATTCTTGTCATCCTACTCTTTGAAGAGAGCTTTGATTCCTTCATCTTTCTCTGCTATCATAGTTGGTTGTTTCATGTCTTCAACCTCTTTAATCAACTTTGTCGTTGTAAACATATTGTCATGCATTTAAATTGTGTATGGAGGTGGGCATCTATTCTCACCAAACAACAATTCATCAATAAGATGCTTTACTTGCATCAGATTGAACCACTCTTCATGAAATACATAATTTTCACCAAATTTGACTTCATACATCTCTGCATCGGAGAGACTTTCTTCATAAAAATATTCAGATTCTACATCAATGGTTGTTTCTTCATCCACACACGTTTCAATGTCAATTACACGCACACATTCATCATCCGTCATTGCAACATCAATGTTGCCATCTTTAGTTTCATAATCAATTATGCGACTAAAAGCACAATCATCATTTTCAACAACACTACTTTCATCATCTTTAGCTTTCTCACTCCCCTTCATGATGTACTTCATTTCAAGAATATCCAAAAACAGTTTTTCATCGCATATTTCACGAAATTCATATAAAATACTAGACAAAATGTTTTCATCTAGAGTTGATATAATGAGAAGCAATGCTACTGCACCTCTACTTTTATCAAGGGCATTTATCGAAATTCCTTGAACAAATTGCCATAAATTTACTGAATCAAGCAATCCCTCCATTTGTATTTCCCAAAGTTTAGAACTTTTACCTAAGAAAATTAACACCACTGGGAATAATCGCTTCAATATTGCATCAACCTCTTAAAATTCTTCAAGCTGACTCATATCTATATTTGGATTCATGTCTTCGATAAACATTTCATATTTTTCTACAGCAATTTCCCTTTCATTCTTTCCCCATAGCTATTTCAATTCTCTTCGAGATTGTTTGAGTCTGCTTTTTTGATCCATCACTTCTATGCATGCTTCTTTTATGAGCTCCAACAAATAATTCAAGACAGCTCTTTAACTGCTTCCCAACAGCGGTAATAACAAACTCAAGTTCACAGCATAAGGCTAGTAGCCCAATCAATCACGCCTTGAGATTCTCACTTTACATCATGAAGCATTCATGGTACACAAACCCAAGAATAACACAAATATCTCCCCATACATAAAAGATCATTTTTTAATAAACCCACAAAAAAAATCCACCCAAAATTCTCCAAATTATTTTCACGCAAGGTGCTTTCACAACTTTAATGACATTGTGTGAATATATTAAATTTTTTTCTTTTTATTTGAATGGACCATCCTTCCTTTTTTTTCATGCAACGCTGCTAAAAGAGAGCATTTGAAAACACTCACCTACCTAAGCTTCAACTACCACCATGCTTGTCCAAAGGCTGTGAGTTTTCCATACCTCTTATTTCAAACATGGAGTGTTTCTTCCTTAGCACTCCTCGGCCTCCAAGCTCCTTCACGCTCGACACAGCATTATCACACTTCAAATTCAAGTTGACAACATCTCCACACATCAGCAGGCATCTTCAAAAAAGCTGACTACTTCAAACACGGGTCTGCTACAAACTCTTCCCACTACAAGCATCTTCACCCAGCAGTGAACACACTTTACTCTCACAAAACACACCTCTCTCACATAACGGCACCACATCGCGCGCTTAGCATAAGGCCTCACCACCGCCGCCTCCTCAAGCCAAACTCAAACCCAAGCATACAATGATATATGTCCAGTGGTTTGCACACTACAACAAACATCTTCACAATGCTCCCAGGTTGCACACAATCCACCATTGAGCCCACAGCTCTGGTTTTTAACATCTAATCAAGCAAGCTTCTATGTTGTTTTCCCACAACAGCATCTACCTCAGAGCTCATGCTTTTTGCACAATGGGCTCTCTCACAATTGACAATGCGGGCTATGCCTCCTCTAGCAAATATCTAACACATTGATCCAACTCAAAAGGCCTATTGTAGGCTTAACACACAACACAGTCTTCTCGCTACAATCTTCCTCTCAGCTCACCTAAGCTCCGATACCATGACAAAAATATGAAGACTCTATCAAAGAGCTTGTCTATTGCATTACTAAACACAGAAATTTATACAAAACCTAGCCGAAGAATGTACATGGATTCATCGACTGCCATCTACTTCGTATCTAAATCCATCAATTATGGCCAACTCCCCATCGAATGACACCAGCTACTCGTCGTCATAAGATCGGGACAGATAGCTCATAACTATTATTCAACAGATAAAACTTCATTTTCATGACAAATTACACTAGCGCAACGAACTAATTTTACCTCTATTATTATGAATATTCTATCTTAATTGTTTCAACCCCCCAAATCGTGGTGATCAGTAGGCAAAACATATTTTTCACTTTTTCTTTGGAGTCTACTAATTCATTGCCCACACCAACGAAAGTTACCTTTCAGGTGCTTGTCTTTTATCAGAGAAAACACTCAGCACTTAAAGCTTGCATATTTCATTACTAAAGGCTGCAATTTATACACAGCTTCAGCCACAGATTGAATAGTAATTATGCCGAATGGAATCTATTGCCTATTGACTTTAGATGACTATGTTGACTATTGAATAGTGATTGGTATCATCTGAACAGTGAATGGCGTCATCGTGATTAATATCCTGACACCTCCCCTTAATCACGAACTACATTTTAACTTACCTGCTAGTCTAAGTCTCAACTAGGCTTACAACATAATTTGGATTTTCTACAACACACAACTTATTTCTACACATTTCAAATTTTCCTTTCCAAAAGGCTTGGTGAATATGTCAGCCACATTTTCATTTGTATTACAATATGATAACTCAATTTCTTTTTATTGCATTTTTTCTCTTACAAAATGATGTTGTGTGTCAATGTGTTTTGTCCTTGCATGATATATAGGATTGTTTTCCAATTTGATAGTGCTTTGATTGTCACATTTTATTACTGTAGGTGCTTGTTGTGTTTCTCCAACATCTTCAAGTATCCTTCTAAGCCATATTGCTTCACTGGTAGCGTTGCATAATGCTTTATACTCAGCTTTAGTGGATGACAAGGAAACAGTTGGTTGTTTCTTACTGCCCCATGATATTGGTCCTGAAACGATATTGAACACGTATCGAGTAGTAGATTTCTTGTCATCTAGATTTCTAGCCCAATCAGAATCAGAATAACCAGCCGACTCAACATCAAATTCATTAGTATACATAATACCAAAATTAATTGTTCCTTTCAGATATTGAAGGACTTTCTTTGTTACTTTCCAGTGGATTTCACAAGGCTTAGCCATGAATTGACTAAGTATGCTGATAGAATATGCTATATCTGGCCTAGTAGTGGTGAGATAGTTCAGACTTCCCACTAGTTGACGATATAAGGTTCCATTCACCTCTTTGGTTCCATCATCACTGCACAATTTGACATTTTGTTCTAAAGGAGTAGATATTTCCTTACATTCAATCATATTGAACCTTTTAAGGATTTCCCTTGTATATTTTCTTTGTGTAATTAGTGTCTTACCAGATTCCCTCCAAACTTCAAGACCTAAATAGTAATGCAATTCACCAAGATCCTTCATCTCAAATACATGTGACAACTAAATTTTAATTTCTTCAATCAACTTGCATGAATTTCTTATTATAATAAGATCATCAACATACATAGATATCAAAGAAACATTCCCACCTTCATCTTCCTTGATGTACAAGTTAGGATCATTTTTGCTTCTCATAAAACCCTTCTCATAAAAGAAAGAATCAATTTTCACATACCAAGATCTTGCTGCTTGTTTCAAACCAGATAAAGCTTTCTTTAACCTACAAACTAGATGCTCATGTCCTTGTTTTACAAACCCTTCATGCTTAACCAAATAAACTTCTTCTTTTAACTCGCCATTCAAAAATGCAGATTTGACATCTAACTGATGCATTTTCCAATTATATTTTGTAGCTAATGCAATCATGATTCTAATTGTGTTTAACCTAGCTACAGGTGCAAAAGTATCTTCATAATCAATTCCCTCCTTTTGTGAATATCATTTTGCAACCAATCTAGATGTATGCTTATCAATACTTCCATTAGCATTAAACTTGGATTTATACAGCCATTTGCGTCCTATGGGAACATTGATTTGAGGAAATTATGTTAATTCTCATGTGTCAGTCTTCATTATATAGTTAAATTATTCATTCATTGCATCTCTCCATTCTTCATATTCTTTAGCTTCATCATAGTTTGAAGGTTCTACAACATTCATAATAAGAGGCATTAATGCATAATATTTATACCTTGTAGGTACCTAACTTTGACGTGATGACCTTCTTGGAGTTTTACTGCTTTCATCTTTCTTTCTGCTTTGTGGTCTCCTCTCCTCTTCTTGGAGTGTCATCACTGCTTCATGCTCCTTTCTCTTGAACTTGTACCTGTTCTTGTGCTTGTTCATGTTCTTTTTCAACACTTGTATCTAATTTGACATAATCATTAGTATCATGCCATACACCAGTATTATTCTTTTTATCACCTTCATTTGCATAATCATGAAACACCACATCCCTACTTGCAAACAATCTATGAGTACTAGGATCAAACAACTTGTATGTTTTCTGATCATCACAATAACCAATAAATATGCACTTAATTGACTTTGCATCAAGTTTTTTTCTTTCATCTTTTGAAATATGAGCAAATGCCTTGCAACCAAAAAGTCTTTAATGACTCACTTTTGCTTTGTACCCATAAAATGCTTCAAAAGGTGTTTTAAGCTCTAAACTTCTGGTTGGACTCCTATTTTTCAATTAAACAACAATATTAATGGCTTCGGCCCAAAAACCATTAGAAATGTTTTTACCTTGAAGCATACTACGTGCACATTCAAGTAGTGTTCTGGTTTCTCTCTCAGCAACTCCATTTTTCTAAGGTGTATGTGGCAGTATAAATTGTTGTAGAATCCCATTACTTTTACAATATTGATTAAATTATCTTGATTTGTATTCTCCCCCCTAATCAGATCTCAGAATTTTGATGCAATTTCCAGTTTGTTTTTCCACCATACTCTTAAACTCTTTAAATTACTCAAAAACATCACTCTTCTTTCTTATGAAATAGACCCATGTATACCTAGATCTATCATCCACAAAAATAAGAATATCCCATGCTCCACCAATCGATTTAGTTTTCATAGGTCCACATACATCAATATGAATTAACTCAAGTATTTCGCTCTGCCTTTTTTCTTTATGTATAGGAAATTCCTCCCTATGTTGCTTTCCAAGTACACATGGCTCACATTCAACATGATCATTCTTCAAAACAAGAAGACCTTCAACCATTATGTTATTTTGAAGTTGCACTAAATCATTGTGACTTAGATGTCCATACCTTTGATGCCATAACTCTAATTTTGGTATTGTTGTAGATATCAATGTTTGATGACTTTTCCCAGTCACATCCAACTTATACAAGCCTCCAACTCTAGTACCTGTGGCAAAAACCTTGTAGTGATCTTGAATGTTTTTCACTACACACTGTGATTTAATGAATTCCACCTTCAAATCTTGATCAGCAATAGTAGAAACAGAAATTAAATTATTTTTGATACCAGGAACATACATCACATTATGGATCTGTCTCTCTTGTCCATTAGGAAAAGTCACACCTATTACTCCATAACCTTGAACTTTAAGTGGTCTGTTATCTCCTAGATAAACATATGTTCCATCAATGTTTTCATAATATTCATCAAACCAATCCTTACTACAAGCCATATGGAGTGATGTGTGAAAATTTCTGAATCTACACATCAGAAATCCTACTTCCATCACAGGTTTATCACCTCCTACTTGTTTTTACATTCAACAAGTTATTTAATTATTTAAATACTAATGAAAAACACTACTACATACTACACCGACATATAGATCATAAACTAAAACAAATATGAGACAAACACACAAGGGACACCATTAGTTTTGGATAAACGTCCCTGGAAAAACCCAATGCGAGAAAATCGGTGCAGCAGCTTTGAGGGTTTTCTATTATTAAGCAGTAGTTGTGAATACAACTATGGCTTCCCTCTTGGCTATCTATTTAGAGAGATAAAATATATTGGAAGAAACCTAAGTGATATTACCTCACTTCACCTAGAAAAATCTCTCCGATCCGACAACTGGACTGACTATCCCTCGCTACAACTATGTTGCCCCTTCGCAGTAGTTGTGTGGGCCTACGTGGAGCACTCTGAGACACTGTGTCATCTCTGCATTGCCTCCTGGAGATCTAACGTCAACCTTCTCAGTTGATCTTGTTGCTCCCCAACTGAATTCAGACTTATGCAGGAGGACAACTCTTCCCCTATGCTAGCACTGCGTCAGCAATGCGTGGGCCCTCCTGACCCAATGTTAGCCTCCCTTGGTCTGGGTTTCCTCCTATGGCTTATCTCTGCCTCTCTATGCTATGTATTTGGGGTCCCGGAGAAGATCCTCCAACCCCAACTATCCCTACCCCTCTGCTGCAACTCAGATCACTTGTTCGATTTTCTCAGCAAACCACACCCTAGAAATATCGAACTGGTTGATCAATATGGTGTCTCTCCAACTAACCCTCAAGCCTCCTCTTATAATTTTCTTGTTGATGAATCAACATCCGAGATTAAGTCCCTAATCAACGGCTAAAATTAAAACAGACTTGATCCTCGTCACTTAGAAGTTTCTCACCCATATTCTTATTAATACCCATAAATATTTTTATTTTCCTGATTTTAGACTTAGAAACCCATTAAAAATATTAATTATTTTAATAACTCTTCATCTGGGTGGAATTTCTCCAAACGATTTCTGTGTCTTCGAGATCTCATGTGTTCTAGCCCCTCCACAAAATTTCGAAGCTAGAGCACATCCGATGCTACCCAAAATCAACATGATGCACCAGAATCAATGAACAAGTGTTCATATCATCATTTTCCATAGACAATGCAGCTTCAAAAACAAACAATTTAATAATTTTAAATCCATCATTGATTGAGGTGTCTTTGTCCACAAAATTTCTACTATTCCTTTTGTTTCTTTGCCAGGACTCATTATATTTCCTTTCATAACAATCTTTAGAATGATCCCAGGTTTGCCACAATAATAACAATCACCATTTCTCTTATCATGGGTTGAAAATTTAGATTGTGTCATACCTTTCTGTTTTGCTTGAAACTTGCCTCCATTTTTCTTGTCCCATGGCTTTCCTCTGTATGGATGTTTTCCCTTGGCTACCAACGCCAAATGTGAACTACTAAAGCCCAAATTAAATCTCTTCATCCTCTCCTCCTCTTGTAGAAGAATTCTTGTCAATTCATCAAATGTAGGGGGCTTCTCTCTAGCTGAAAGACTTGAAACAAAAATTTAATAATCTTGCACTAAGCCATTCAATGTGATGGTGACTAAGTTGGTACTAGACACCTTTTCACCAATATCTCCTAACTTATCCCTTAAATCTTTGACACGGTATATGAAATTGCTTATATTTTCATTTTATTCCATTTTTAGAGATAAAAGCTTAGCCTTCAAAAACAAGATCTTGTTTGTATTTGTTGTTTCATACAAACCCTTCGACATGTCCCATGTTTCCTTTGATGTCTTGCAATCTCTAATGTGAGGAATGATGTTGTCCTTTACGGACATACGTAGCAACACCTTTTATTTCATCCCTTGTTTCTCCCAATCTAGAATCGAAGATGCAACAGTGGGTTTGGGCTCATCCCCACTCACAATGGACCACAAATTATAACCTTCTAAAATATTCAGCAACTTGAATTTCCAATTCACATAATTTCCTCCATCAAGTTTGGTGGATTCATTCAAATAAGTATTAGCCAACAAATTTGACATGATGAAACAAAAAAAAAAAAAAAAACAAACAAACTTTCTCCAATCAACACAATGCAATCAAATCCACCAGATCTAAAGCCAAATGCACCCAAATTCACCAAATCCTAGAAAGCCTTTCACCACACATGCACCATAAAATTATTTACTAACTCATTTTCATTACTAAAAAATTCCACCATTTTTTTAAACACATTTCACCACTTCAAATAAAAAAGGAGCAAATGCTTAAAAATCTTATCACTCTTTATGATAAACTTCACATAAAAAAACTTCCCCTTTTTTTATTTCTTGTCACCACTTAAAACAAAAACAAATATTTTAAAAACCTTATATCTCCATAAATAAAAAAAATAAAATCAAACTTTGTGTTGCTTTGTTTTAACTACTTCAAAGGTGGAAACATTTTAACTCAACATACACCCGTTCTTCTTTTAAAAAAAAAGTCAAACCTCTTAAAACAATGGAAAGGCACCTTGGCAAATCGAATCACCTCCACGTTGGATCAAAATTATTTGCTCCAATGCACAATTTGGTTGGAGGCACCTCTAAATGCGCAGATCCACTTACAAAGGGTCTTACAATATCTCCCAAATTCAGATTTGGTTGCAGCGTTCAACTCAAACAACAAAACTCTGCGGCACTAACAACATAGACTCCTCGCAGAACGCTCAACACAAGATGCTTGAAGATGGCTCCTTCACACAAGACGCTTGTAGATTGCTCCTTCACAATATGGTGATCTCTCACAAGCTTTTGGTCAGTTCTTTCTCACGCCCAGCCAGCAGCCGAAGCAACAAACCAACTTAGCTCCAAAGATTACAATTTGCAATATTTGCAACGAATCCTTAACAGCAATACACCCTATTCTGGAGCAGCTCTCCCTCCACTGATCCACTGCTCAACAATCACAAACATCTTACAACAAGGCCACGATCCACAGCTTTAGCCATTGTAGGTCACGGCTCACAACAGACATACTTCAAAATAAAATAAACTCAACTCTCTTCACCATAGGCTAGCAACTCCATCGGGGCAAACTCGACACCACTGAGCCCTCACGACCCTCGGTCTGATACCATATCAGAGAAAACACTCAACACTCAAAGGTTGTAGATTTCATTACTAAAGGTTGCAAATTATACATATCTTCAGCCACAGATTGAACAGTAACTGCGTCGAATGGAATTTATTACCTACTGACTTTAGCTGACTATGTTGACTACTAAACAGTGATTGGCACCGTCTGAACAGTGAGTGGCGTCATCGTGATTAATATCCTGACATCTTTTCCCTTACATCACTAACAAAAATGTCGACAGTTTCGCATTCATGCGATGTGGGCCATCATTGACTTGTGGTTGTAACTGACACTATCATGCTGCTAAGCTTAATACTCCTATAGACGTCTGATAAACATCCGAGCTTTCATCCCATTTAGTTACAGAGGTTATCGCAAGTTTTCGATGCCAAATATTTGTCATTAGCCACTAGCATATGGTTGATGGTTGTTAATATATAGACATCCTCCAAAATGACCATGAGACCGCAAATGTCTGCCAATGGCTTGACAAACATGTGGCATCACAAACTTCTGATAATAAGTTTCAGATCAATACAATCCCTTCCTGGCATAGATACTCTCTGGATATTTCTCACTTTTGAATGCAAGCGATACAGTGTACAGTGGTTGCTTGTATTCAAATGTGGTCAACAACTCCGGAAGGGGCTGGAATAATCCGGTAACTTATATCTGAAGAACTGTATAGAATACGTGTACATTGATCACCTGTATTTAAATGTGGTTATCAATAAACACCCCCCAGACTGGCATGTCTCTGTTTAAATTCCAGCAATGTCGTCCTCCTGGTTTCGACCTTGAACATGAAGGAGCCAAAAACCTTCCTACACACTGTATATAACAGTGCATGGAAAGGGTTGTAGATATATTCTCAGGAAACTAGGATTTGTAGGTTACTAATATAACAATATACTAAGGTTAGTTAAGAGATTAATATGTGGATTAATACGTGATTTGTTAAAATCTTTGAGTGGGAAGAATGGCAATTACTGCCCTAACTAAACCCAACACTTGCCCACCTACTTTTTCCTCATGCTGATTTGTAGCTTTTTTTTTTAATTTAATATATAAATGAGTAAATGTTATATTATGTAATGTAGAAATGAGTAAATTTTAAAGTAAATTAAAAGAATGTAGATGAGATTTCTTTTACAGGAAAAGAGGCATTATCTCCTCTTTGCTCAACAAGCATAGAGGCATTTTAGACCAACTTTGATTAGTTCATAAACTTTTTTTTGAATAATCTTCCTTCCCACGAAATTGTTTTGTGAAATCTTTGATTCTTTTTATTGATTTTATTAAATTTTTGGGATACATAATACATCTATACATCTATGTAGTCATGTCAATTCTATATTATCTCATTACCACTTCTTCTCTAAGTGATCAAGTGTTCAAAATTAGGCTCAAAAATCAAAGTGTCAAAGTCTTGATAAACTTAGCTTCATATCGAACAACTCGTCATTCTGATTCCAACGGTGTGAACGGAACTCAAATCCGAGCTCGTATGAAGAAGTTAGAGCAAGTCAAAGTTCATGTTTGACTTGGATAAATAGCATGAAAAGATGATGTGACAAGGCCCTTCAGCGAATGGGAAGGCACCAAGTGGCAGTCCGCCATTGGCCCCTGCATATCGCAAATCGTATGTCATAGGCAGATCATGTTAAAAATCGACCCGAGAAGAGCCAGGGTTGTGATGCGATAAATCGCACTTCGCAAAAGACAGGTGGAAAGGTGTTAAAGGGTTGACCCTGAAGTTGTGATGTGATGGATCGGCGAGAGTTGTGATGCGACGGATCGCAGATCGCAATCGCAACTCGCAGGAAAGCAGAGTCCCACATTATATTACCCTTCGGTTCTTTGCTGATTTCGAAATGCAATAGGTTCCCAGATGTGATACGACTATAGGTTACGATTAATACTTCCATCAGGTCCGCCACATCGCAATCGCGCTTCGCCCGTCGCGTTCACATACTATAAAGCCCGTTGTTTTCCTCACTAATTGTGATTTGCGATAGACAGTTGGTGCCAATGGATTATGGCCCACTGCACAGTGAAATTTTCGACCAGTTAGTGCATTTTGGGGGCTAATTTGTAGGATCATGTCAGAAATGGGGCAATTTGTGGAGTGAATATTGGGAGAACGAGGAGAAGTCATAACTCCTTCAGTTTTCCACCAAATTGGATGTAAAAATATGTTAGATAGCCATTTTTTAGTATTTTGAACTAATTGGAGCAGGTTTTAGGAGCATTTGAGCATTATAAACATAGATTTTTACACTTTTGAAAATAATAAAGAGGCCCAAGCCATTAGAAGCTAGACCAAGGAGACGTAGTCCAGGAGGGGTTAACTTCTTTATCATGTGCTTGTTGTAATGTGATTTTGATGATGTTCTGTACATGTTTATGTTGTTGTTCAGTTTCTGGTTTATGTTAAGTTGCTCGTAAAATTAACATAAAAACTCTTCATTTCACTTGCAAAAATTGATGAATCTTTAAGCACAATGAAAGCATTTTATTTATAATCTGAGAAAGATCTTAGCACTGCAAACTAATATTCTAAATCGGATTAAATTTAGTATCAGAGCAAGGTTTTCTTTGTGAAAGAAGGATTTAATTGTTTTCAAGTTTATGTCATGCTTACAAGGTTAAAACTCAAAAGAGGTGAAGGAAAGCTGGTTGGAAGCCCTGAAGTTGGGTCAAGGGGAAGAAGAGAAAGGTTGCCACAATCTCCAACACCAATTCATCCTCAAGTTACAATTGAGACTCCAGAGATAATGTCTCATGAAGGATAACCTACAAACATGACAGAATATGAGAAGACTTTCAAAAATTCTTTCTTTGATATGACAGAGATGGTGAAGGTCCTCTATGAAGAGAGGAACAATAGGTTGCAAGGAGAAAGTTCCAAGCCTTCCAAAGGATAAGGCTCTTCGGGAGGAGGTTATGGAAAAGGAGGTAACGAAAATGGAGACAAACCTCTACCCTCTCCACCATCTTCTTTGTCGTCTTCTTCATAAGCATCTTCACACTCTTCAACTAATACAACCCTTACTCATACTCATCATCATTCTTCAAAAGGAACTGGTAAATCAACTTTTTTAAAACTTGATGTTAAATTCGAGTTGCCCGTGTATAATGGTGAAGTGAATGCAGAGAAGCTTGATAATTGGATTCGTCACTTGGAGGTCTATTGCAGGATTCAAAACCTTCAAGAGGATGACATAAAGATTCAGTTAGTTTCCTTGAGAATGCAGGGTACAGCACTAGTATGGTGGGAATCAAAAACCCAAGAGGAGATTAGAAAACATGGTAACATCTCTATTTCTTGGAATGATTTTATTGTTGCAATTAAAAGACAATTCTACCGTCTAGCTTATATGCAGAAAGCCATCATGAATTGGCGAAACTTTAGACAACTTAAAGGTCAAAATGTGCAAGATTACACACAAGAATTCAAAAAAGGGTCTATGATGTTAGGTGTAGATTTGCTATCACTGGACACATTGCTAAAGTACATAGGGGGTTTACACAATTACCTTAGGCATACTATCTTAATGTTTAATCCCAGTAATATAGATGATGTGTGTGCGTAAGCCACTCGTCTTGAGGCAAGAGGGAAAAAAACCCTAGAAGAAGATAGTAAAAAGTCATTTAAGGTTAAAGAGAAAGAAAAGGGTTTCAAGGGAAATAAAAATGCATCCATTAAAAATGGAGAGAAGAAAATATGTAAACATTGTTCCAAAGAGGGTCACAATGAAGCTCATTGTTGGAAGCTTCATCCCGAAATGAAACCAAAGAAATTCAACAACAAAGGAAAAGAAAAGATAATTGAAATCACTCAAGAAGAGGATTTAGGATCTGCTTCGGGTGATGAAACAAAAATCACAGCCATGGGGTTTCAAGGAAAGGAATCCATTGCCAGCGCTAGTTCTTCAAACTCACATAACTCCAAATGAAAATAGGAGAATATTATTGTTTCACATAAGGATGATATCGTAACATAACAAGATTGATACGTTGTTTGATAGAAGCTCTCAAGCCAATATTATCTCATAAAACATTGTTAAGAGTTTAAATCCGGAAAATGTTCCACATCATAAATCATACCCACTTATATGGGTATGTGACAATGCGCAATTGCAGGTTATGAGAAAGAATAAACTGAAATTCACAATCACTGCAAAATTCATAGATGAAGTGGAGCTTGACGTTGTGTCGTTAGATATATGTGGCATCATTTTGGGTAGCCCATAAATTTATGAAAGAAAATCTATTTTCCATCGACATGAAAACAAATATCGCATATTCAAAAATGGAGTAGAATATATTGTGAGAGATCACAACAAAAAAACAAATCTTTCACTTGTTAATGCAAGGCAGATGAAAACACTAGTGAATTCGAGAAAGAATTGTGTGCTTCTCATGATCAAGAATGATATTGATTATGAAGTGTTTGATGGTTGTAATTTGAATTTGAAAACTGATTTGGTTGACGTTGTTAACAAATCTGATGAAATTTTTCAAGAATCAAAGGGATTACTTCCCAAGAGGGGAATCCAACATGAGTTACAGTTGCAGCAAAAGTGTCTTCTTCCTAACATTGGCATGTGTAGGATGTCAGTGATGGAAAGCACAGAAATTAAGACGCAAATCCAAGGATTTTTGAATAAAGGATCATTCGGCCTACTCCTTGTGATACAAAGAATATTAAATTTAAATTATTTAATGATAATATTGAAATTTTCTTATTTTCTTATTGAATGTTTCATAGTGCACTTTAAAACTCTTTAAGTATGTTGTGTTACATGGATTTTCACTATCTTGGAATTTCCATATTATTTATTCCATGTTAATCCGAACGTAATTCTATTATGCTTGAACATATATTGGATAGATCTTCATCAATGTTAGATATACATCTCCATGTGAGTAAAGACAAAGGGATTGAGAGTGAAACAACAATAAATATTTAGGGGAAAATACTATACTTTGATTACATTTTCATTGGCATTAACTTATATCATTAAAGATGAAAGGGTTAACCCATGCAAGGCATATTGGTTGCTTCCTTGTGGACTTTGGGAGGGATTTGACACAGTGCCTCAACATTTATTAATAGGTGAGATTAAGGATCCTTCCATCTTTCCAACCATGGGTTGTACCAATTGTGGTGAAAATTTATGAGTTCATCGTTGAAAATTTATATATAAGTTCTAGTGTGTTTAAGGAAATCTATAGCATCATAAGAGCTCAATAAGGTTGTTTACTTTTTTGTATACTTTTTGGACTTCACATTAAAATGATATAGATAATATCATATTAGGAAGCTTGGATACCACCCACAACTATTCTCTTTCAAATTTTTATTGCCATACTTCTATTTATAAATGGAATTTTATATTGATATCTCACTTGATGAATGGTTTCTAAAGATAAAAAAATGTTTGAACATCCTCATATGCTCCAACAAAGTTTAAAAAATAAAAACCATAGCTTTCAATATCTCCAAGCAAGAGGTGAACGAAGTGATTCTCAACTACATAGATGATAGAGTTGAGATAGTCACACCATATATACACTTGGTAGTACTATTTGTTAGACCAAGATTTATCTTAACACTTGCAACAAAGTCTACAGAAAAAAGAGAATTACATGTCTCTCACCACCCTTGATAAGTAATCATTTCAACATCTTTTATAGGACATTTGGGAAAAGATTATCTTCTTCTGCTCATTGGTTACACCCACTTTCTTATATTGGCTTGATATTTAGGGTCCATACCTTTGTAAAATAGATTGTTGTCAAATATAGAGTGTACTTGTCTCATTGTTTTTGAATCACATTCATGCCAAAAGGTTAGTTCCTCATGGCATAATTCTCATGGAGTTTAGTGTTTCAACGCTTATTGCTTTTGTGATATTTCAAGTGGCGACAATTATACACAAGATTGGGTGGGTGACCAACTCTCAGTTAGGTTACCTTGTGTAGCCATGTGTAGTACTCGAGTACTCTATCCAACACACAAAACATGGGGTTGCCTCGTGTTAATATGTTAGAGCCTCAATGTTATTACATCTATTGCTCTTGATACTAACAAGACACTTCCACAAAATAACTTGGTAGGTGCTTTAAAACTTTCCAAGCAAGAGACAAAGAAGGGAATTCAAATCAAGATTTACAAAATCAAACTTTGGTCCACATGTTTAAAATCCTAGAGTGCCATTTCCCCAAATCTCCATTATTTCTCTATTGTATATCTCCACTTCAAGGACTTATGGATTCATCAAAACCCTCGTACCCTAAAATCTACTTACCTTGCAATTTGAGAGTTCCTTCACCATAACTCAATCTATATTCCCATTTGCTTTGAATTGAGAAAAACACGATATTTTTTTGGGACAATCATATGTGTCAAATATGTTCTTCAAATCTTAATACATAGGAACGCTTGTTGCTTTGTATTCATCTTCTCCTCTTATTATGAGATCAAAAGATGGCTCTACTTTGTCTTTAGGGACTCACCCTGATGCTCATGCTCACACTAAGGTTTCATTGATTATGGGGACCATATGTACTTAGCCCTTTTCTTCCATAAGGTGTTTGACACATGTTAATGACTTTTCAAAGATAAGTTATCTCTAGTGCAGTGTGCTAAGTTGATTACTTCCTTCTTCCATCATCCTTACAACCTAAGTAGAAAGTGTATCCTCAACCAACATATGGACTTAGGTAATAAGCATGTGACTCATAATAGATCCATTTATACCATTGGCCTAGTGTGCATTACACACTTTTTCATAAAGTTGAATATTATAATTGTTTCTCCCATGGGGCAAGATTCTATATTTTCTATGGGACTTCTTTCTTCATAAGTCTCCTTAATGTTCCTTGTTTTGATGAGCTAAATCTTGTGGAAAAAAAGTATTCTTTCCAACCACAAATCCAATAGGAATCCTACACGATTTTTAGTTATGAATAGAGTTTCACCATAATCTATATTTTGTCATTCGAAAAGCATTGCCTATAAAGATTTTTCCAAATTTTGAATTGATCTAAATTGTGTAAGATTTCTTAAAATTAAACCATGTAGAAAAATTGAAAATTTTAATATTTCAAATAAATACACTATCTATTATTATTCCATATTCTCAAAAAAAATATCAAAATTTCAAGTTAGAACTTTAACACTTCCTTTTTTTTCTAATTTTAATTATTTAATAAAAATAACCAAACAAACTTGCTTATCGCAGCTAACTAACCAATCCCTAAACTGTATCGTACCGTTGATTTTGATATATACGTTGTAATAGTGTTATGGTCAAATAACTTTGACCTCCAAATTTTTGACACCGTTTGTAGAGTTTATTCAAATTTTGATTATAATATTAAATTAAATATTTTTGAAATTACAAACCCAATTTTTTAATTTTTGAAATTCAATTTTTTTATGGGCTCATGTGCATAAGGAGTGATAATTTATGGGCTTTATATATAATTGTTACGAGAAAAAATATTATATAAATTAAATTAAAAATTATATAATATCACCAAGTGTCCATAAAATTAATTAACACTACCATTAAAGTAAGACTTTGAGAGTAGTATTTTCATCAAATCAATCCACTTCATGCCTTACTGGCCCACCGTTATCGGCTTTAATGGCCTAAGACCTTTCTCCCGTTAACTAAATTGCATTAATAGCTTACATAGAGGTACCTTAGAGAAGGAATGATTATCGAGACTCAGTCACCTAGCGGATCGGGATAGTCTAAAAAGAATGGCCTCTTTCATGTTTAAACTAGCATACCCCCGAAGCAGAGGAAGGAGACACTGAAGAGAATAGATGGTGCATATATTATAAAAAGGAGAGCAGAGTGTATTTTTTAGGATAATAGTCCATGTGTCCAATAGACAATATAAAGTTTGTTAAGACAATAACAAAGATACTTCTGTAAAATTAATAGCGGGACAACAATTATAATAAATATGGCTAAATACATCTTATCATGTGTACAAAAATGTGAAACTCACAAGTGATAGGTACTTCCAAATTATAAATCATTAACTCTTGTTAACCTTCTTTTCTTTTGAATATACCAAAGGATCACATTATCTAATAGTAAAAGGGATATACTTGGGTGGGCCAAATTTTTCCCTATTACAAGAATTACATTGTTGGTCAAATGGAGATAAAAATAGAACAGTGCATGGAAACCAATATTAATAATAAAAAACATGATTTTTTAGAAGAAATATATGGATGTCCACATGCTAGTAGAGTTTCAAGTAGTCAGAGTAGGAATTATTATCACCTACTTTCTTCATTTTCGATTACCATATGAATTTATAATACTACATGGGGAGGAAAAATGCATTGAATTCAAATTAATGAAATAAAAATGGTTGGTTCTAACATGTTGCAAGTAATATATTGTCATATAAAAAAATGCCGGCTATAAAAGAGAATAGAATTTTTGTAGACTCCAGATGCTTAAGTAAAATATTATCACACCACTAATGTCAAATCCATGATGCTTATGTAAAATATTGGCACACCACCAATGTCGACCCTAAAATAGCATAGTATTTGTGTAGATACTATAATATTCCTCAAATAACCATTGTCCCATGGATTTCAAAAGGGATTTCCAAACTTTTCTTGTAATAGAACCACAAGTTCTAAGTGCAAACATAAATCTTAAATGATATTTAAAAAACATTATAGAGAAAAATCACAAATCTTATGTTGTTTTCAATTGGGTATATTTGGCTAAATTAATTTTTACTTTGAATGATTTTAACTTACATAAAGTCTTGTATAGGAAATTTACTTTGGCCAAAGATAATGTTGTTTGGGTTTGTTTTTGTTGAAAATGCCAATTTATAGGAAACATGTGACAAATGACCAAAGCATGTGTCACATGAAGTTCAGACATCACAGAAGAAATCACCAACTAACAATCCTAACCTTCTCTAATTTCGTGATGCGGTTGTGGTTGTTCATCTCTTCCCTAATAGTCTCAGACATTTATAATGGTTTAACATAAAGCGTATATTATAGCATGCTTCCACATTAGGACAAATGGAAATTTGTATAATTTTTTTTCATTTAATGTTTGTTCGGATTTTGTTTACTGATTAATAGGTTGGACAATTTTAACCATGTTAGCATGTTTTTGTTCAACTTAGTGTTAAGTAAGCTTAGTGGCTAAAAATGATTTGCTTAAATTCCGAAATAAAGAAAAGTGATGTTAAGATTTAGGTTTATTGTCATGGAGAAATTAATCTAAATAGTAGTAAATTAAGTGTCACACTAACAAAATTTCAATTTGATCAAAAATTTAATTGTAACATCAAAAGGAAAAAGGTAGGAACCATGACTAAATTTCAATGAGATAGAAATGAAATGTACCTACTACTTAATTTCAAATCCATCATTTTAATATGCAAATGGGAACTATAATTTCCATTTAATTTATAAATAAAAATGACATTTTCCTTTTGAACATTAAAACATCAACTTTTGAGAAAATCAATGTAGTAAATAATTTTAAAAAATGTAATAAGGATAATATAACGTACATAACCTAAAACGTCTACATTTTTTTCTTATATTGGAAATAAATATGAATTAGAAAAAAAGAGGAGGAAGGAAATAAAGAAGTAAAGTGAAGAATTAAAAATGTTGCAGTTTCTCACTATCAATGGGTCTTGTAAATCATTTTTAGATCCACAAATTTCTTTGTTTCAAACTAATTTTAGCTACGTAATAGCGTTTTCTCTTTCAAAGTGGATACTACTCCACTACTCCATGCTTCACCACAATAGATAACTTAAAATAGGGACAAAATTAGTTTATTATCTTCCCTTTACCTTATGCCATGGACAACAAAGAA
>APFE031094243.1:66107-82964 GCA_000404065.3 Pinus taeda | reverse complement strand
CTGCGCTCAAGAACATTGCGTTGTGCGTAGTACAGAGTGCCCCGAAATCCTTCAAACTCTCCCAAATTTCATTTTTTCACTTACAAGCTTGATTTTACTGACTTCTAAGCTAAGGAACAAGTAAGTACACCATCATCATCCCTATTTTTCTTTTCCAATTTCATCTCATGTCAATGATTCTTCAAGTTAAGGTTTGTAGTGAAATTTGCATGGGAAATGATAGGGTGAAAATGGCCATCATTATTTTTGATTTCTAAAACATGTAAAATGATATCCTACACATGCATACATGTTTAATGAGCCATTTTAACCATTTTACCCACCTAAAAACAAAGTTTAAACACTCAAAAAGCAAAACCCTAGCTCATTCCTAGAAGTTTTTGGGCAAGTTTCATCATAAACCCCGTTGTTTCCACCTGCAAGCAAATAATCTTTCCACTATTTCTTCACTCATTTTCATAACCTTTCAAAGTCCTTTCACCTTTCCCAAGACCCCTCCCATAATTTTGTCAAAAAATCACCTTCATATCACTTCATTTCCATTAACACCTCACATTTTATTTTGGTTGTCTGCTACTATGGCCTTGTGTCATCATGGAGGCAGAATCTTCGCCAGAAAGAAAAAGACAACATAAAGGAGGGGAGATCCTTAGATATGAACGATCATACTGCAATAAAATCAACTCCTATCCTTTCATCAAACAATGCTTTGAGGATGTCTACTGCCTGAAATTTTGCAAAAGGGTGAGCGAGGTGGGATTTCATGAGTAACTAATAGATTGGGTGGAAACTCAATTGAAAGGAGAAACTGCTGTCATTGCTGGTGTTGAGTTCAGTTTTTCAGTGGCCTCTATCTCAATTGCAACTAGGTTACCGGATAATGGCAAATATTGGTTCAAAGGAATGAGCCTAGATCTTGAATACTACAAGCCTTTCTTGAAGACGCCATACAGAGATACACCTACTCACCTCATTCCTTTTAGATATTTATTGGAGAAATACACCCCTTTGATGAAAACTATCATGAGGTTCTTCACTTGTGAAGGTATATTCTCCAGTTTGTACGCCTATCATATTCGCCTCTTGATGCATTTCACCTCTCAAAAGTCACTCAGCATGTGTAATTATCTATTCAGGAGCATTTCCAAAATGTCTGAAAAAATACAATTTAAGGACAAAGAGCACTCCCCAAGCTTGTTCCATCACAGTCTCATCAAAACCATTTTCCTTCACCAGCTGGCAGAGAAAGGTATTTCTTGGGAACCCTTTTTGGAAGCAGCCTTGAAATGGCATGAGAAAAATGCAGCATCTCAGTCTCCTAGTGCGTGAAAACAACAAATAGAGGTGGGGTCATCTAGCAAAACAGTGGAGAAGACTTAGCTACCCAAACCTAAGGTGACTAAAGTGTATAAGAAGGGGCATAGGCTTGTGTTTTCTTCTCACAGAGAGAAAGGGGCCAAGCCTTCTTCATCAACAAAGCAGGAACCAACATCAAAAGAGAAAGACACAGTTGAACATGAGTTTGAACTAATTGATCCAGAGATTGAGGATCAGACCTCAAACATGCGATAGAAAATTAGGGATAAGGACTACCAAATCAAGGAGCAGCAATCAATTTGGAAAGGGCAAAATATGTTATATCATTCCTTGAACAGGAAAACAATCAACTCAAAGAAAAAGAGTTGATCCTAGAAAAGGAAAAAGCTAGGTTATTGCAGCAAGTTGGAAAAGGTAAGGAGATCATGGCATCAAGTGAGCCTGAAGCATCAAAGGGGATAGGAAAAAGGAAAGGACGAAGAAGAAGAGGCCTCAAGAAAGCTTTGCAAGAGAAACAAGAACAAATTTTGCTGAATGAGGACCTTGACCTAGAAGATAGGATTGCCCTAGAAGTTGATCAAAATAAGGAATATTGGCTTAATAGGGTGAATGAACACTTGGAGAACCTCCTTAAGAAGGAAAAAATGGATAATCAATTGCTTAGACACATGGCGCATCACTATCAAGCTCAAAACATGATTGCCAATGTCAAAGTAAAACAACTTGAAAATAAGCTCAAGGAGGCCACAAAAGACCCAAAGGATGAGGGGAACCTAGATATGCTTGCTTAAGCAGCAATGAAGCTATAAAAAACATGTTTTTACACCTTCCCTCCAATTTTGAGCAAATTCTGATCATTTTGAGTTTTTTGAGAAATTTTTGTCCAAGTTCAGAAATTCAGCTGTTCAAGGCGCTGCGCTTTTTCCTCAGGCCTCCATTTGAGGAAAGGTCTAAATTTTTGGAAATCTCTTTCCATCCTCTAAAAACATATTTTCTCAGGTTTTGCAGAGGTGGCTCAGCCTTGGAGAAAAAGGCAAAAAAGTGGCAAAAAACTAGCATTCTGGACCCTTTTTTGTCAGGCGCTGCGCTTCTGGAGCAACCTTTGGAGAATGGATTTTTGAAGGCCTTACTTTGGTCCAAATTCAGAAATTAAAGCTTTTCTAGAAGCTAGACTTTAAGGGCTAGTTGACCATTCTCCCAGTTTGGTATTTTGACCCTTGTAAGACACCTGAAAATAAGCTCAAAGTTGGCGTTGCGCTTCTGCACTTTTCTGTGTTTCAAATTGTAAATTACATTGTGTAAATTTCTAGTTTCTAGTTTGACTTAGACAAATTCAAGATTCTCTATGTAATGACACTAGTTTCATGGCTAGGTTATGTAGGAATTAATAAATGTACATCATAGGTTGTTTTTGATGTTTATTAGGCCTCATAAAAGAAGCAAATTCCTAAACAAACTCTCCATGAAGTGTTTGAGTTTCACCTTCTCACTCTCACCTGTTGGTTGAGAGAATCTTGGAGTCAGTTCTTCCACCAAGGAATTCGATTCCTGAAGGTGGGAAAGTGGTCTAGGAGAGTCTATATGTATCATTTATCCTTAGGAGAATAGGGTTGAACTTTTTGTGAAGGAAGCTTGCATGTAATAAACTTTTTAGCTAATACAGAGACAAGTTGCAGCTATTTTCAAGGAAATCTAGCCTAGTGACTTCATGGTGCTTGTACTTCATTATTTTTGTTTTATAATGGTCTAAGCATCTTTATCTACATTATATCTCTTCTTTCTATGAATGCCTTACAATAAAATACAAAGAATTCTTGTTTTTTCAAGCCCTGTTATTTGGTTTTCATAGTTATGTTTATGTCTTCCTAAGCTAATGAAATCATGTTTACTTATTCTCATTAGTTTCTTCTACATTTTCTCCTCTATGCTACACCGACAATATTTAAAATACACCATGGCTTCTGATATCTAGCACCTTCTCATATTTTCTCATGCACTCCTACAACCTATACCTATTTGTGGCTCCAAACCCTAAGTTCAGCAAACTCTAAAAACCAAAATTTCACAAACAAACAAACAAATACACACATCTAGACTAAAATTCATTTGCTTTAAAGTCATATCACTGATAAGAGACTTAGAGAGATCCCTCTCATGCTTAGTAGGGATAGCTATTGAGCTGAAGTAGTTTGAGGTTACCCTCCTCGATTTCCTTTTCAGCCTAGGAGATTGTAAGGACTAACATTTTTGGCGTTGTTGCCGGGGAACGACTGTTAAATCATTCCTGGGAAATATCTAAAGAGATTTCAAAGAAGTAGTTATGTACTTCTCAGTTTCCAATATTCAAAGATAGGCTGAATTCATAAATCTCATCAGTTTAGGTGTATACATTTTGGCTTCCAAAAGGTATACTAGGTCAAACCCTGACCCAAATCCACCCTTTATTGTTGAAGGTCTAGAAATACTGCTAAGAAAACTTAGATTACCCATCACTAAAAGTGCAGTTCATAAAATTAAAAGAATAACTTCTTTGCCTAACCACCTACGCAGAATTCATGGGCATGGTGTGGGATGTTGTCAAATTTGCCCTCATGAAGTCACTACTAAAATGGTAGTTGCTTTGGAAGCCATTAAAGAAGCAAGTTCTAAGAGGAAAAGAATGAAGGATGAGATTGTTGGGATAGGAAGATCTTCACCTCAAAGTGAAACACAGTTTCAAAGTCTAGGTATTGGTAACTCCTCTTCAACTTTTATGCCAAACAAGAGTATAATCTCTTCTTTCTTAAGTCCTCATACAACTCACTTACAAGGTTTAAGTCTGACTCCTTTATCTCAGAGATAACATTAGAACCTTTAAAGGTTGAAACTCACTCTATCTCTTTAGAATCTTTGTCTGCTAAAAATGATCATGAACTGTGGTTGAATTTTGATAAGCTTCAAAGTCTTGTTGACCAACTCCAGATCACTACTGAAAAAGCTTTTTTCCAATATCAACTTGAATACCTGGCCACAACTTCATCTTCTATTTCACCTCCAAGAACATCTACTACATCTCCCAAAGTTTCAGTTTCATCATGTTTCATACCTCCCCCATTCGTTCCATCTTTGCCTCCACAACCAATTTTAGTAGTTCCATCATCCTCATTAGCATCATCACCCTTACTTACACAATCCATTGTATCACCTTCACTATCTCCAATAGTCATGGTGAGATTTGCACCTCTTTTACTGCCTGATCAACTTGCTGCTTTGCCTCAGAATTATGGTCAAAGACTCCCTTTATTTGATGGAAGTGCAGAAATTACAGCTTAGCAGCATGTTGATAAGTTAATAGATTTCATTGATTTAGAAGAAATTGATGAGGAGAATGCCAAGATGAGGATTATAGCTCAGAGTTTCGCAGAAGATGTTAAGAAATGGTTTTGAAGTATGGCCGCTAATTCTATTAACAGTTCTCAAAGATTGTTTGAATTATTCTTAGCTCGTTTGCAAGAGAAGAAAAATACATTACATATATTGGCTGAGTATAATTTGATGAAAAGGAACCCAAATGAAACAATTCAGGAATTTACAACAAGATTTAATATAGTGTACGATTCCATATCCGATGATATGAAGCCTCCTCCTGGTTTAGCTCTTCTTCATTATCCGGATGCTTTCGATCTAGTCATGGCCTACCAGCTCAAATACAGAGACCCCACTACTCTTGAAGAGATGCAACAAAATGCGGTTAGTGTCAAAGCCAATTTGATCATTAAGAAGTCAAAATCAAAGCGAGAGAGGGCAAAGAAGAAAATTTTCTTTAAAGAAGAGCCTGCATCATCTTCTGATGCAAAGCTTGACAATCTAATAAAAACTATGGAGAGGATGATGGATAGAATATCCATAACTAATTGACAGGTTGAACCTTCAATGAGGAATCCTAACTTTCACGGATAGCAACAACAACAGTTCATAAATCGACAGAAAGAGCAGCGAAACCAAGATCCTCAAGGTCAAGTAAGAGCTCCAATCTAGCAAAATTACATTGAAGGTTGGGAAGAAGATGAAGAGGAAAATGTAGAAGCAAATCACTTATTTCAAGAAGATGAGTTGCCTACTTTCCTAACAGAGGAAGATCAGTTTTCCGAAGACTCTCTCATACCAAGTGATCAAAAATTTGTGTTCACAAGCGAAGATCAGTGGGCTGTTCAGACTAAAGAGTACCAAAAAGGATATCAGAATGCCCTCAGTCATCTCCAAAAGCAGTACAATTTGAGGAATAGAAATGTACCTATCACTCTAACTCAGAAGAGACAAATCTACAAAAAGATGCACTAAGCAAGAAACCACTCCTG
This sequence comes from Pinus taeda, assembly GCA_000404065.3. Taxonomy (NCBI): domain Eukaryota; kingdom Viridiplantae; phylum Streptophyta; class Pinopsida; order Pinales; family Pinaceae; genus Pinus; species Pinus taeda. The sequence goes on along the minus strand of APFE031094243.1, from coordinate 77,310 downwards.
CAGGCCAGAATAAAGACAAGAACATTGTCATATTGAATTGGGATAGAACAAATGAAGCCTCCACTAGAAATGTGAGGAAAGATAAAGAACTGAAAACTAAAAGTCACAGGAAGGAACCTCAAGCTAAAGGCCAAAAAGAAAGGAAGGACATCGCTTCAAAAGAGGTAGAAAAGCAATCTAATATTTTTAGTTTGGAGAATGAAATTTCTAAATTGAAAATCGCCATTCCCCTCATCGAATTGGTAAGGAATGAAAAAATTAAATTTTAGATTGCAAAGATGCTTAAGGTTGATTAGATGTCTGATACAGTTAATGTGTCTGACGATGAGCCAACAATCCTTTTTGGTCCAGCCTTAGAAGGAGCTCTTGAAGATAGTGAAATCCCTCCTTTTTATCTGAGTCATAAACATCATGATTTTATCCTTCATAATTCTATGCTAGATTCTGGCGCTTCCCATAATCTGATGCCTAAAGCCATCATGGATAAACTAGGACTGAGCATCACCTAACCTTACCATGATCTTTATTCCTTAGATTCTAGAAGAGTGAAATGCCTTGGCCTTATTATAGACTTGGTAGTGTCCTTGGACTAAATCCCTGCCAAAAATGTACTCATGGACGTCGTAGTTGCAGATATTCCTCCTAGGTTTGGCATTTTGCTTTCAAGGTCTTGGGGAGAAAAATTAAAGGGCACTTTGCAGCTTGACTTTTCATACGCCACTATCCCTGTTTTTGGACAGCTCCGAAAACTTTATAGAGAAAAGAAGATGAAATTTATGATCAACAGTAAGGAGAAGCCACTCAATCATCCTATACATGCTTTTCATACTGATCTTGATTCTTTCATTCTGTTTAGTGATATAAATTCTATTGATGATATAAGTCAGCTAGTGGAAATTTCAGAAGTTCCCAAGGTAATGAGCAACATACATGAAGCTATTACAACAGAAGGGAGAGAGCTTGGTGAAGAATGTATGTAGCTTGCAAATTCTATTGAGGAAATTCAAAGAATAGAGCAAAAAGCAGAAAATTTTGAGATAGCTGTTCAAAATCATAAAAAGTAAAAAGTTCAGTCTTCAGAAATCCTTTTCCGGGATGAAGAAAATGGTCTTTGGACCTGTTGATGCCCCGAAAATCGTTGTATAAACATTTGGGGATAACCACCCGGTCCGGACCTTAATACAACTCCTTTTCCGTTTGGGATGGTGGCTCCGACTGGATATAATGGGACCAGTTTCCGAATAATGAATAAAAGGGGTGGATGAGCGATTGGTTATCTAATCTAATGATAGGCGAATAACTTAATCTATCAACAAAAATAAAAGAACTAATATTAATCCCGGGAACAATTATTCTTTGGAAATGTAGCATTTGATGATCTTTTTCTATCGACAGGCATATAGATGACTCTATCAAATAAACATATATATTTATTCATTCAAAGATTACTTTATTTAAATAGTTAAACAAAGTGATTAACACAATATTGCTACACTTATCATTTATATCATCGATGCAAACATGATTATAAGAAAAGCACACTGTACACATCCAATAGTGGAATGAATAAAGAATGCTGTTAAAACACATGTATATATCCGATAATAGCAAGAGCAATCAAATGACAATTCATATAAAAAGAATGAGTTCAGACATAGATAATAGTACCATATGAGTTGCTAATCACTCCCAATATCAATCGTTATTTGAAATTCTTCTTCCAATGCAGAAATACTTTCAAACAAGGACAGTAGTGCACATTTGCATAAAAGCTTCTTTGTCAAAAATCAGAATGATTGGTCCAGTTTTATAAAAGAATATCCCTGAAGCACAATAGTGCAACTTCAGGGTTTAAGTCATATACAAAACTTTACGACCCTTTCTAAATACATGAAAGGGTCTATAAATACTAAACTAAGCTAAATATCTATGAAACTAAAATCCTACTTAATTGGTATCAATTGATGATAAATATCTCCTTTGCAGCGATCTAGCAGTCGGCGGCATGAATCATCATTCAGGCTGTTTGCCTTTAAACCTAAGCTGACTTATCGCAAGCATTGGCTCCACTTCGGGTGGTCTGTTGAGGCGAGAATTGAGTTGGGCGGAATAGGTGGCATCCTGAATATCGGGAATGATATACCTAATTTCATCTGTAAGGCATTTGAGGGCGGCTCTCTGGCTGTGCGGTTTGACTAAAAAGAACCAATAGGCGTCTCATGTCAAACTATTAATTCATGCGATTAACCTTCCATTTTTCTCTAGCTCCGGGTAACATGACTGCTCCAATATTTTAGTTGCTGTCAATTTGCCTGGAGTACATTGAGAGATCATGTTAGACAAGTAAAGAGTATTATTAACCAATTCAATCAAATTACTAGTGGTTGTTTTGCATCTTGAAATTGCTCTTTTTGCCTTCATTAACTGAGACTGCCATTCTGTAAATAATATCTCTTTATGCGATTTTAAAATCCTTGGTAAATTAGCAGCCTGTCCCTGATCGGTATCTTGCCATTCAAGAAAATTGGTCAATGTTTCTTCGGCTTGATCTAAGTCTGTTCTAGCCTTTTCCGCTTTCTCACTTATTGATGTCGTTAAATCGCATAATGGTTCCGCCTGAGCGATTTGTTGACATAAAAGCTTTATCTGATTTATCAATCCCTTGTTTATCTGTAATGCCTCTACTTTGAATTCATTTATCTGTGGAAGCTTCTTTGTTTGCTCTGGCTGGGCTGATAACTGAGAAATATGCTCATCTTTTGACTTCAGCATTTGTTCATTTGATGCTTTTAGTTGCGCTAATGCCTCAGATAGTTGCTTCTGCTTTTGAACTGCGCTGTCATCAATCCTCTGTTTCTCTTCCTGCAATTGTTTAGCCAATTGGTTATTTATTTGTTGTTGTACTACCAATTGCTGTTCTGCCTGCTCCGTCTTTTGCTGTGCTTCTGATAGTTGCGCTTGTAATGAAAAGATCTCCTGGTCTTTTGTCTTCAATAAACTGCTCACCTCTGATGCCTTGTCTATTGTCGCCGCTGAATAGGCTCTAGCATATTGTGATAGTTTTGTTAAATCATTAGAGGGGTCAAATTCCCCTTTCCAAAGCACATTGCCCATCACTGTTTGTTCTGGGAATAAGGAAGGTTGATCAGTCCTTCTCCTCTTCCTCTGTCGTTTCACCACAGCTTTATGTCTTGGGCTATAGAAGACATCTAAGGGTGGAATTTCTTCTATCTGCAAAATAACCTGGTCGGAAGGATCCATTGGGATTATTTCTGCTTCTTTTGTACTAGGTAGGACATTGGTTTCACCTAAAACCTGTTTTGAAGTTACGTCCTGTGTATTAACCTCTTTTGATGTCTCATCATCTTTAGAGCACTCAAGATTACCGATAATTGAATTGAATTGCTGCCATTCCTGGAGCAATTTCGGGTCAATTTGAGTATTTTCATTCACTTTTATGCTGCTCTGTTCCTGCTCTTTCGCCTGGGTCTCCTCTTGTCTTTTCTCATGTACTTATTCCTGTTCTTTTGATGTAACATGAAGTTCCTTAATAAGTTGTTACTCAGGCTCGCTTGATTCTGCTGTTGGGGTTGTCGCTAACAGATCTAGAGGCAGAGTTTGCAACCTCTGTTCTCTAAGTCTGTTGAATTCAACTAATCCTTCATCTTTGTATTCAATTATAGCTAGCGATCTAACTTGGTACATTGACTCGGCTGATGAGAACAAGTCCTCGAACCTATCTTCTTTATGCTCGAACTTGGTCAATTTGGCCTGTTCGAGTGCATTATAGGCGACTTTGCGTGGATCAAATCGCCTACTATGGAGAGTTCCCAGAGTTAATGACTTTATTTTTTCAGATTCTTTCTCTGCATGTTTGAAATCATGTAGAGTGTAGATACCACATCTCAGGGGAAAAAAGGGCCAGACCTGCTTCTTATTCTTCTTTAGAGTTTGTGTAACTCCATCGGAGATAATCTGATAGGCTATCTCCCTGGCCAGCAGTTTATCAGGTATGTACAAAGGAAGAATGTGAGGTTTGGCTTGATTTCCGAAAATTCTAATATAAGTGAACTTTTCCTCCCAGAACCAATTTCCTATTGATGTCAAATCAATCCCTGCTTGGTAGGAAATCTTAGGGGCAGGCTTATTAAAGATAGAATGATGAATGGGCAATATGAAGCCATTGCAGATTTGGTATAAATGGTGCTTGTAGTAGGTTTTCCACAACTTCTGACAGTATATATGAATGGGCGTGGGGTCTTGCGACGTCCACCTCCATCAGAGCACAGGAAATTCAGAATTAAAACATAGGATGTCTAGCATATAAGCGCTATAGTAGAATGGGGGAATAAGCCTTTCAGTAACGCGGTATTTGGTTCTAAAATCAAGAACTGCGGTTGCTAACTTATCCGACAGTATAGTTTCCCAATCCATTATTTCACCATTACATGCCGCTTCCATCAAGGGAACCATTTCTAGAGTAAAATTAGCGGAATCATGTAACCCCCACAACCTACACATCATTATCCCAGCATAGCAATAAGGAGAGCATAGAGAATCAACCGAGTACTTACCCGAAGATTCATGCTTGTGTTTTGCCGGATTTTGCCTCCATTCCCGAATGGGTTCGGATTCAGTCTCGTTCTCATCTCGGAATTTCTCCAGGAATGCCGTGTTGTACTTCTTCTCTGGCACAGGTAAATGATACATTTGCCTCAAATCCTCAGCTTGAAATGAACCGAAGGTTCTCCCATCTCTGGTGGTGAAGGTTCCGTCTGTGATTGGGATTTCCTGAATTGCCCATCTCACTACAGTCGTATATGGGAGAATTTTTTCCCGAGCCGCTATTCGATGAAGGAAAGAGTTGGCTAAGTCTTTTAGAGTAGCGTCTGATTTTCGTGTGCTATCTGCTGAGGCTTGTACTACTGTCTTCTCTGGTTCTTCGGCTTCAATCAAATTATAGGTACCTTGCCAAGTAGTTTTGCCGAGTCCTAGACATGTAGTATCCGATATCAATCCTTTCTTTTTATTTCTTGGATCAACGATGATTTGTCCCGTGGCCGGCGAAGCGGACGCGATTGCAGTTTTCTTAGACTTCTTCCCCATTCTGCTTGAATTGGTTACTTCGGAAGAGTTCTGCACAGGAGTGATAATGAACGTAATACATAAAATTGATAGCGCAAATCGAATATGAGTGACATATATATCGATAAATGCATGTTGAATGATTAACTTAAGGTGGCCTCGGATACAATCTGTGAAAAGATTTTTAGGCTTACTGTTTCATTAAATGGTCGTTAAGACATGTCAATCCTTTAAATGGCCATCATTTCGATTATTGGATGAATGATTTGTTTAAGCGTGCCTTAGATGTTTTGGCGGTTGAGTGGAGATGAATGGTTATTTGGAAGATAAATACGAATTAATCGTAATAACTCTGCTTTAAGATTCTTTGAAATTCGAGCTTTTGGCCTTATCGCAATCGGGCGTTGGGGAAATCTTAAATTGTTACATTGGTTGCATTTGGAATCCCCGATCGCCGATAGCGATATCGCATCGCGTCAGGAGTATTGACTGGGGCACTTTAAAAGCGTGCATGGTTAATCGCCGATCGCCGATAGCGATATTGCATCGCATCGGAGCGAAAAGGAATTTTATTGCGCCAACTTATTATTGCCGATATCCGATAGCCTATTTCGCATCGAAGAAAACCAATGGGTCTTTAAGTTGTGCTTCCTTTGTGATTGCGATATGCGATCTTGCGATCACTTTATCGCAATGATAAAAGATTAATCATTTATATATAAGGCCTTTGATTGGTTTATCAAAAAGGTTTAGTAATGTTTTTATTTTGTTTTCAGACCTTTTTGAGTAAGACTAAGTTGATACCAATTAAAATTAAAAAGGGACCCATTTCACATTATAGTTTTGGGATAATAATGATATGAAATGGGGGGTTGTTGTAGGGCACAACAATTGGCTATTCGCTGGGAGAAACAGTTATCTCTGAAAAGTATGGAAATACTTCAACTTTTTCAAAATAGAAATTTCATCAAAGCGGAAAATTCTAATATAACTAGGTATACTTGCATTCCAAATAAAATGAAATTATCTTTGCTAATTCCCTCTCTTGTTTAAAATTAGATACATTCTAAATTTTAAATTGGCCTCTATTGGTTGTTAATGATAAAACAGAAAACCTTTCCAATTCAACTTTTAGAATTAACTCCTTTGTCATAGGTAGAGCCTCTGCTGCCAGCAAACGTTCATAGTTTCGACAGGGATACCTTTTAACCATGTCATTGTCCATTGTCCCATTCATCTTAGAGTATGATTAACAGAATGAATTCAAAACATGTTTTTTCACATTTTGTATTTCTTTTCTACTTTTCTGTTATTTTGTAAGATAAAAAGTCATTGCCCTGGTTTGGTGGCCAGCTGAGTGACAATGCCATTCACTGGTAGTAATTTAACCGAACAAGCTGGCTCGTGATGGACCCCTTTTCTTTAATTAAAGCCATACCCTGTTTTGTATGCAGTATTGGTAATTGCGGTTAAACTATTTCCCTATGACATGGAAGCAGGCTTGTAATAAGACCTCTTATCCTTATATCAATATTTAGAATTACATTTGGGTAATCCCTTAGGTTGATTGGGATGGAATTTTCTCCTTAAGAGTAAATGATGACAGTGTAGAGTTTGAAGTGCTGAAATTGGATTAGTTCTATTGATATTGATAACCTTCTTGTGACCAATTTGAAAACCTAAAATGATTTACAATATTTCTAAACTTTGAGAAGTGTTCACGAAGATTGAAATGTGGTTTCAGAATACAATTATATCTAATTTCCTAGAAATTATCCCTTTTGTTTAAAACTTCTATTATTTTAAAAGTAAATATCACACTATTTGTTTTGAGCAACTCTTTAAGTACAGCAAAGGTCAATGGAAGATACCCCACAACTTTATTTTCTAATGTTCCTACAAATTACAAAATTCAATTAAAAGGAGAAGGGGTTACCACCTCAATTGAAGAATTTCTTTAAGATAAGTCCATTAACAGCTAGCGAATCTCTCAAACTTGATAAATCTTGTAATATGAAGGTCGAATGGACTATCTTTTCACAGATCTGAAATGGCCCGAGCCACATCTTCTGAAACTTGGTGTGGTTTCCCTTATCTTCATGGGCTTTGTCCCATTTCAGAATTAAATCACTGACTGGAAAAGTTTTTGAACCGGATGAGACCGAATCAAATGATGACTTGATAATCTGCTGATGTTTTGCATGAATAACCTTGGATTTTTCTCTTTCCTCTTCTAATTTTAGAATTTGGTCATGTCTAAGTTGTATAGAAGAAGAAGGGATTTCTTCAATAAACTGAACTAGGGCTAGAGAAGGAAGGACAAGATTTTTGGTAGCACTGCTTCTTTTCCATACACAAGATTAAACAGAGAAGAACCTATGGAAGCCTTTTGTGTTATCCTATCAGCCCATAATGCAAATATTAAAGATTTGTGCCAATTTTTTATGATTCTGTTCGATAGTTCGCTTAATAATTTTAATCAGATTTTTATTTGTAGATTCTGCTAAACCATTACCTTGGGGATAATAACTAGCAGAATATTTCAGTTTAAATCCTCTTTTAAGAGAGAAATCAAACATGGCATTGCTTGAGAAGTAAAATGCATTATAAAAAACAAGAGCATTCGGGACACCGAACTTGGTAATGATGAATTGGTCTATGAATTCAATAATTGCTTCAGAATTTGTTGTCTTTAAAGGAATTGCTTCAACCCACTTGGTAAAATAATCAGTAGCGGTAAGGATATACTTATCTGTTGGAAGAATGTGGAGTAATTGCCTCCAATGATGTCGCAATTCCCCATTGCTCAAATGGTTGTTCAATGTTGACTGGTTGCAAAGGGAAAGCTGGTTTTCTTTGTCTTCCACTAGAAGTTTGACAATTTCGGCATTTCCTTACATATTCATGGGCATCTCTAAACAGAGTGGGCCAATAATATCCAACATGGATGATTTTGTGAGCTGTTGTATCAGCTCCAAAGTGTCCTCCTGCTGGTCCATCATGTAATTCTTGCAAAACCTTTTGTGCTTCAGGTTTTTCTAGGCATCTTAATAAAATTGAGTCATAGTTTTGCCTAAAAAGCACATCATCAATAATTGTAAATTTTTTGCTTTCAATCTAATGGCCCTTTTGTTTTTGTAAGATAGGTTAGGAGGTGCATATCCATTTTTCAAATAAAAGATTAAGTCAGCATATTGTGATTCAGAGTCAGTGATACTTATCTCGTTGATCTCTTCGGTTTGATCTGTATCACCTGATTCTGGAATGTTGCATGCTCCTGCCAGCAACCTGCAAAAACCTTGGCCTCTAACAATATTTGCTGGTTTAATTTCTAAGTCATATTCTTGAAGTGCTGTAACCCAGTTTGCCCTTTTTTCACCCAATTCCCTTTGGATTAATAGTTGCCTTACTGCAGGGAAAGGAACTATAACTTTTGTATGGGATTTCAAAAGGAAGGGTCTGTAATGTTTGACAGCTTTATATACAACAAAGGCTTGTTTTTCTACTTCGGAGTAATTCAATTCAGCACCCTGAAGATTTGAACTACAGAATGAAATGGGTTCTTCCAAATTGTGATTGTTGATCTGTGTGAGTACTGCTGCATAAGACAAATCGGATGCGATAGTATAAAATGTGAAATGATTAGAAAAATTACGGGTATTTAAAGCGGGGGCATTGATTATTGATTGTTTGATCAAATCAAACGCTTCCTTTTCTGCCGATCCCCATTTAAAGACTGAATTTTTCTTGATCATAGTTTGAAGTGGCAAAATGCTTTGAGGAAAGTATGGAACGAATCTCTTAACAAAATTGATTTGGCCTAAAAATGACTGCATGGATTTTTTATTATGAGGAAAAGGGATTTCATAGATTTCTTTGATCTTGTCTGGATTGATATAAATGCCATCTTTAGAAACAATAAAGCCTAAGAGCTTTCCTTGACCAAGAGTGAAGAAGGATTTTTTAGGATTAAGTGAAATACCATATCTCTTGCAGTGTTGAAATATTTGATTTAAATCATGCAAATGATTGGATCTCTCTTTAGAAAATACAGTAATATCGTCTAAGTAGACGACTACTGTTTTGTTAATCAACCCCTTAAACGCTATATCCATCGCTCTTTGGAAGGTTGCTCCCGCATTAATAAGTCCGAAAGGCATTTTCTGATACGCATACGTTCCCCATTTTGTTCTGAATGTGGTTTTGAGTCGGTCATCAGGATGGACTAAAATTTGGTTATATCCTGAAAAACCGTCCAAAAAGGACATTAACTCAGAGCCTGCTACTGATTGGAGTATCTGCTCCATAGTAGGTAATGGGAAATTATCTTTTAAGCTCGCTTTATTCAAATTTCTGAAATCGATACAAATCCTTATGTCGCCATTTTTCTTTCTGACTGGCACCATATTAGAGACCCAATTTGAGTGCCGAACGGGAAAAATAATCTTAGCTTTCAAGAGTTTATTGAGTTCTGATTTTATTTGAATCTGTAAGTTTGGATGTATTTTTCTCAACTTTTGTTGAACTGGTTTCTGTTCGGGAAGCATCGGAATGGTATGCTGGATAATGGCTGTATCATATGTTTTCAAATCGTCATATTTCCAAGAAAAAACATGTTTATTTTTCCGTAACAGTCTAATGAATGCTTCCTTTTCTTCCACGGAATGTCCTAATCCTAAATTAATGTTTTGAGGAGTTTGTTCAGTGCCAAGGTTTATCAATTCAAACCTTAAGGTAGAGCTTTGGAGTTTTGTATTGGTTACAGGTTTAAACCTGTCTTTAATATCATAAAGATCCTCAAGCTTTACCACAGGCTTTGGGATTGAATTTTCCTCATGTTTACCTCGCATTTGAATATCATGCTCGTTTTCCTCAATGATTTGATCATCATAGGATTTTTCGGAGGTTAAAAACTGTAAAATGTCTTCATCGTGGTTGAATACTCTCCAATTAGTGACATTGTCAGGAATTTATGGCCTAAAAATAAATTCTACTGAAAATCTATCTGGGCTATAGTCTTTGGAAGGTAGGAGCTTGGAAGCGACATTGGCTAGCAAGTCGGCTGTTGAATTTTGAGACCTGGGAATGGAAGAAATATTGAATGCCAAAAAGTGGGAGGTGAGTTCTTGTACTAGCGACTAATAATGTTTGAGATGGTTCGAAAGACAATGAATTGTATTCCTTACCTGCTTAACAATGATTTCAGAATCTCCAAACAATTTCAAATATTGGACTTTGAGGCCAATTGCTTTATATAGCCCTTGGACTAATGCTTCGTACTCAGCTGTATTATTTGTGCATTCAAACTCTAGCCTGCAGGACATCATTGTTTTTTCTCCTTGTGGGCTAACCAAAATACATCCTGCTCCTGATCCTTCGCTAGACTTGGACCCATCGAAATATAAAAACCAAAATAAGGAATTATCTACAATTTTATTCACAAAATTCTCAATAACATTAACAAATCTAGACCTGTCAGTCTGTGAAAAATTTTCAATTTGTGATGTGAAATTGTTTACCGAGAAAGGAGATGGGTGGGCAATATAATTGCCAAAGAATGATTCAGAGGAATAGTTTCCTAAAATATTGTTGTTAAATGCAACTGGCTGATTCTCTTGTTCGAACTCTGTAACAGTGTGGGTCATGTGTTTCTCCCGATCGATCTTTATTTGATTCGGCTTACCCTTATAGGGGAGGCACATATGGGACCAATCGGTGGAAATATACCCATGGAGTTTTTTTTACCAATCCCTGCTTAAAATTAAACCATAGAACTCAGGTATATCGGCGATTAAAATATCAATCCTTTGGACCACTCGTGGATCCGCCGATAACTTGATTGTAACAGAGTTTATTTCCCCTAAAACTTGAACTTTAGTTCTATCTAACTGCACAATGTGAATTGAAGACTTCTGAGGTTCTATGTTCAGTTTTGAGAAAACTAAAGCTGGCATTATATTGGATGATGCCCCAGAGTCAATCAGGCAATTATGTAGATTTCGATTGTAAATTTCATATGTTAAGAGGAACGGAGGAGTATGGGAATTTGATCTATCTCCAATTAGAATTGTATCAGTTGCCTCAACTCTACCAGAAGGTGGTTGTCCTGAATCGCTTG